>AFRA01000215.1:0-41055 GCA_000223055.1 Claviceps fusiformis PRL 1980
AGGTTAAAGACTAAACTATAATATAGCCCCACTTTCCCTACCCTCTTAACTAATACCACGCCTCCCCTAAGGGAACCCACTCTCTAGGTCCTTATAAGCCTAGGTTTTAGCAGGACTCAAACCTATAACCTTAAACCTAATTAATTATTATAAACTAACCCAATTAGGTTTTTACGGATATCAGCGCAGTTATACCGGTTGCCCGGATCCCTTGCCAGCTATACTAGCCGCAAGCTAGGCAAAAGGATACGCATTAATCAGGTTAGCAAGATCTAATTAATTGACATCTATATTAGTCGGTCGTTGCTAGGGTGGGTGCCAGCTGGCGCGGTCCGTCCGCACGCAGCCTAAGGTTAGGTTAAAGACCAAACCATAACATAATTTTACTTATAAGTAAAGGCTTAGTTATTATATATTTTTTAAAATATTTATATATAAAACTAATAGTCTAAGAATTCTACTTATTTATTTAAAGTATTCTAGTCTTTTTATTAAATATTATATTAAAAAAACTCTTTATAGCTTAAAAAGCTTATTAAAAACCTTTAAAAAATAAATATTAATTTTTAAAACCTTTTATATACTATTAATAAGTAAGAAATTTAATAATAAAGGCTAAAATAAAGTTTTTAAAAATATTCCTTATAATACTAATTTTATTATTATTAAGCTAGTAGTTACACTAAGCTTTAAGTAGTAGCTTTAAAAATAGGATTATTTTATTATAAGTCTATTTAAACTAGTTAATAAAGAATGCCTTAATTTATAAATATTAGGATATAATATTATATATATCTCTTTAAAGTAATAAATATATAAATAATTATTATACTGCTTATTTATAAAGGTAAGGAAAATCTAATAATATAGTTATAGAGAACCTCAGGCTAGAAAGGCAGTAAAAAAACGCCACTAATACCTTATATAGACAGTATAAAGTAGCCGCCCTATAGTGATCTATATATATTTTGTACCGGCTCTAGTCCTGTGCAAACTTTGCTGACTCTCGTGGATCACAGCCTAAAAGGACAGACGGGACTGGGGTCGACCCAAAGGCAAAGCAACGGCGCAACGGCGCAACGATGCGACGCAACGACCCGCGATCCCGACTGCCATGATTTGTCCAGTCCATATGTCCTTTCCTTGCTTATTCAACATCGTCCAGCCAAATGTGGCTTGTGGCTTACATATGACCGTCCGAATATCGTCGTGCTCAAACGCAGTCGGAGCTGGTCACGCAGGCTCAACTCTCTTTTTGCATCAGGAGAGAGTCATGTCCAAGGTTGGCATGATAAGCCATGGATGTGAATTGGACCAGACACAGACAAGTGATGTATGTCGGCTGATGCTGCGCCTCGGCATTGTTGGCTTGGTTTCGTAAAAGAAAAAAGCAACCATGACCTGCAAGTTTCGAATCGCCATCATTCTGTTCGCATAATAACTGTCATGGCTCATTGAAGTTTCTTGTTGTTGTGCCCATTGATTGGTATGAAGGGAGACCTGTCCTCCAGTCTTCTAGCGGTGACGCCATCTTCTTCTGGTTTCACGCTGCAAAATCACGTCTCGCTTTTTGTTCCGCCGCGCATCTCGTCGACCAAGGAACAAGGGGCAGCTTGTGCCTCAGGTAATATGACGTGAATCCACACAATGTACATAGTAAGTACTGTATGTTTATATTATGACATGTGCGCGCTTGACGCATTTTGACGCATTCATACCACCCTGTAGGTTGACCCTGTAGGTTGGATTATTCAGATGTTGTATGCATGCGAACAAATGCAGCGTCAACACGTACGTCCACGCTGAGAAAGAGATAAAAATCGGCTGCCCTTGCGCCGTACATATGTATGTACTGTATGTACGTACAACAAAGAGAATATTGGTGTTCAGCCAGAATCCCGACACCTAGTAGTGGACAAGTCAAGTCAAGCGATGACGAGCAACGGTTTTCGTCGGGCCAATCAGTCTGTGTCATGCCATTCTGTTTTCGGCCTAACTTGGTCATAACCATAACCGTGTCTGGTTGGTGTAAAGGGAGCGTCTTGATTGTCTTCGCGTGAATTTACCAACCTGGTTCGCACGAGCATGGTGACCTTGTTATGCATGAAAACATTTACGTACCTAACAAGTACAGTGTGGTTTGTGCATGCGTATATCATTGGCGAATGTATTATACATTGTATGTATCATCCAATATCCGAGGGATTGTAGCAGGTCATGTCTTTGAGTTGGCATGCACAGAGGATCAAGTAAAAAGCACCTAGGCAGCATTTGGTTGTTCTAGGATCTCACCAAACGGTTTTTTCTTTCTTTCTTTCTTTCTTTTTTCTTTTTTCCTTTTTTCTTTCCTTTTTGACTAGGTAGGTAGTTGCCCTGTACTTGCGGGCGTGGTTTGGTGGTGGTTGTCTCCAGAGCGGGTGGGGTGACGGAGAGAATCAAAATCCAACGCCCACGGCCACATGCATAAAGTATGTGCATAACATGCAGTAGGGAGATGTTGCGTCGGAAGCCGCAGTAGCAAGTCGTGGCACGGGCAGCAGTTCTTTTTCTCGCGTTTCAATTCATGGGCTGTCGGGCATGATGGCGGCGGTACTAAGTATCTAGCTGATAACCCACGGCTGACTCCAGAGGTCTCGAGCCGGACCAAGGGAAGCGGGTAGGGAAACATCAGACTGACACCTACTCGTCAGTTGCGAGGTATGTAACACATGTAGACGGAGCGTACCTCTGGTACCTACACCCTGAGCCTCCTCTTGGAGGAAGTGCTGGTGCTGGTGTGGACTTGAAAGACTTGGGGGCAGGGAGACGGGGACGGAGACGGGGACGGAGGCGGAGGCGGAGGAGGCTTGGAGGACTCAGGAGGCCCCTGAGGCGAGGCGACAAGCCGATGGACGAGGGTGGTGCTAGATTCGACAATCGGGTGGTGACGAATATCCTCAATGTCTCCATGGCCATGCGCACACGCACTCAAGCGGGTTCGCGACGGACTTCAATCATGTTGTTCCTGATCAGTGAACGGCGCGTTTTGACCAGACCATTCGTGGCTGCATGTCTAAGTAGGTACCTAGGTACCTAAAAAGCAACAAAAGCAACAACAAGCAGGAGCAACCACCACCAACTCCACCAGGACCAAAGCAAAGGAAGGAGCGTCCCAGGCCGGGGCCCAAAGCCCGGGGCCCAGTAGGCTCCATCAAAGCTGCGCACCGCCAACAAAGCCACGCCAAACTGAACCAGCCCAAAACCCACGCAAACCAACGCAGATCAAAAACATCAATGGAACCACTACCACAACCAGAACCAGAACCAGAACCAGAACCAGACCTCACCAGTTGACCTCATAGTGCGGTCACGGTGCAGCCCACAAAGAACCACTGGAAAGAGGCCCTCGATGGGCCTGGGCCCGCCACCGACTTCAATGCAAACCCCCAGTCCATCCTTCTGTCCCGACAACAAAATAAGAAAAGAATGAAGAAGAAAAAAAGTTCCGGTCTACTCAACAAGGAAATACAAGCAGGCCACCGCTCCATGCTGAAGCCACACGCAGCAACACGCCTCAGCTTCTGCCTCAGCTTCTGCCTGCTTCGTGGCTCGTGAAGCTGACGGATAGCTCGACGTTTCTATGGCCCCGTGTCGGACTTGAATCGATCCAGACACAACATGGCAAACAAAGGCTCCTTTTGACTCACAAGGCCTGGCAGGGGGGCGTATGGGGCGCACAGGGAGTTCCGTGCGAATATATTGGCCTGGGCCAGACATGGAAGCAGAGCAGCGCCAGCGCCGGCGCCAGCACCAGCACCAGCACCAGCATCAGCATCAGCACAGCATCAGCACAGCATCAGCATCACAAAAAGCACCGGCACCGGCACCGGCACACCGCATTTCGCAGCCGCCCCCCATGACACAATGTATCATCACCCGGCCCAGCAGCATTGGCCCGAATCAGCAAAGGCATCCCCTCTCCCTTATTTAGCGACTTGGGGTATGGGACTGGATCCATCTAGCCTTTTGCCAGAGCCCGGCGCCAACGCCAGCGCCGCGCCACTGTGACTGCGACTGCAACCACCCAACACATACAGTGTACATGTGTGTACAACGAAATGGGATCTCGTCCGCCGTGACAGCGTGCCTCGCCGCCAATCCAGTTCGGAAACATGTCCAGCGGACCCCGTCGAATTTGACGCTGCCTCCGATTCACCCCCAACACCTACTTACCTACGTACCTGATGCTGGCCGCTAGCATGGTTGCACCACGGTCTCCGATACATACTGCCCCCTGTACTTGCTATGGTACAAAATGTCCCGCTAAAAAAATCACTTTGCTTGGGCCGCGTGCTGGGCCATTAAGAAAGCTCCCTGTCTGTTCTCTTGGCTCGTCAATCCCTTGCCCCTGGCAACTCATTTTACAGTTTCTGTCTCGTCTTCCATGGCAGGAACTGTCTTCAGGGTCCGATGCCGTGGACAATCGCCAAGGGCGATGGCTCATTACGACTGTACAAGGAAAATCAGGCGGAAAGTCAACGATGCACGTGCTATCTATCTCGTTGCGATGCTGGCAGGTACCATTGCTCATGAGCCTCTCCTGGGGCTGCTGCTCATTGTTGGACACGCATGGCTTCCAATAATTCTGTCCACCCTTCTCAGGCAGAAACATCAACTTTGCAATAGAGGATGGACCTGCGCTCACCCAAGAACAAGCACAAGGTCCAATGAGTGTCGGACTTGATTGTCATCTGTCTCTAACTCCGCGAGCGCGTGCGCGTGGTATTACGCCCCTGCCTCCTCCGCCCCCCGAAAAAAGTAACAACACGCCTGACCAGTCTTTTGACATTGATGACGGAATTTGTTCGAGGGTGAAAGGGAGGAGGAGGAAAAAGAAAATATCCACTCGCCGACGCAGCTCTTCTTGCCGGCGAAAAAGATGGTTAAGCTTCGACTGCTCCTAGACTTGTTTGCTTCAGAGTGATGATCTAGGCTTCCTCGGACATGAAAGATGCAAGCATACATAGTACATACTGTACATGGCAAGGCATGGGCCCTCCTCTTGGACATGCATGGCGATACTCCAAGTGTCAGCGCTGGGAGGTATACTCGTGTCATTCATTTCACGCTTTTCCGGGCCAGTCTGGACGCGGAACGGCGGACCCTGGTGGATGCAGATCGGTGCTGTCGGTAGCAGATGTGGGACGACGAGGACGTCGTCTCCGCTTCCCGTTCCTGACGGGGACATCATTCGAATTAATGCAGTAGCAGCCTAAGTACTTACCGCCAGTGCCACCAAGACTCACCAGTCTTACCAGTCTTACCTGGAGCACCAATACCACCATCATTCCAGTCGGACGCACTGCCACTGCGTCGCGAAAAAAAAAAAGAGAGAACATTTCGGCCTTGCTGCTGACTTTCCGGAACAGGGTGGTGGCATTGACAAATCTTTTTCACCCCGCCAGTGGGGATTCCCTCCACAAATCCGTGTCATGTCATTTCACTTTTCCTTTTTTTTTCCCCTTCTTTCTTTCATTCTGGATTTGTTTCCTGGGTCTGACGACTACACATTTCGTGACATGACGATCCAGGCGGCCAGGGCAGTGGGCGGAGCCGCGTCGGCGGCGACCCTTTGCACTCATTGCTCATCAGCTTAGTGCATGACGATAGGAATGCGCATCCAAGGCCAACCCCACGTCAAATGTACATGTGTACTTTGTTGGGCCTCGTTGAGCAACACAGGAACGTTTCTATCAATCCGCCTGAAAGCACGCCTGTACTAGTTCATTCTGGCGGGCGGAAGGGGGAAAAAATGGTGGCATGGTCCATCATACGTGAGTAGGTACGCATTTGTGTTGTGTTTTCCATGGCTTTACTCTGCATGGGAACCTACAACATCAACATGCACTGCGTCGCATCCGTCGGGTGTGGGCGGAGTGAGATGGAACTCATACACATACATACAACAACAACAAAACATCTCAACTGGGCCCCCCCAAAAAAGCCGTTATGACCTATTGAAGCATGCGTCACGAGAGCATCCTGGCAGCCAATGCCTGACACAGAGTATCAACAATAGGCAGACGAGAGAAGAGGTTGGACTTTTGACTTTGAATTTCACCCGAATACAGCGGCATGTGTGGGCGCCACGGCAACTCCGCTCCGCAGGACCCGCCAGCCTACCAGACTTATCCAGACATAAAAGTATGTACGCACATACTGGCGCTGTAACGGCGAGTTGTGCTGGCGTCCCGTTCATCTGCGTTGCGACTCTGTCTCCTCTCATCCGCGAAAAGTATCAGGTATCCAACCAGCGTCGGGCCCTCGTTTGGACCTACGTGTCTTGGGGCTGACCAGGCATGGTTCCTTGTGCTCCAGATTTTGAACGTCTTTTTCCGTCGAGCTGTCGAGACACGGCATGATATCATGACACCATGACACCATGGCACAAATGACCCTGCGCCCTGCTCTGGAAAGGAATACACAAACTACGCCAGACTAGTACTACTAACACAATATGTCGTCGGACTCTTGGACCCGAGCTGTCCCCATGTTTGGTCATCAAGTTCTTTTTTGTCGCGGGCCTGTTTTCAGAAACCAAGAACATGTCGTTGCAAACCAACCCCCCCCCCTTCCCCCCCCCAAAACAAGAGTAGCGGGCGACGGGCTGAGTCAGTCGAAGTCGTGCATTTTTTTTCCCCCCAGCGAGACGACTTGTGTGGTCGTTTTGACTAGCCACCAATATACCTCCTTGGCGCCTTGTTACCGGGATGGCGCTTGGCCAGTCACTTCAAAGCAACAAGATTTGAATGGGAGCCTCTCTGGGCCAAGAACAGACAACAGCCTCGAAATAACCCGAGTGGCAGCCACGCAGCCTCGCAGCCTGCTGGGCATTCATCGAATTCATCCACACCGCCGCGTGGATAGACAACAACTACAGACATTCAATGATCCGCCGCCCAGTTTCAAAAGCTCTACCACCAGGTGATGTTGTGGGCTCGTAGCCGATTGTCCATGGCTGCTCCAACTTCTAAACTAAGCACTGACTAGGATTGGGCAGTCGATGCTTGAAACTTTACCACCTCCATTGTGCTTTATGTGTATCTATGCACATACCGCATTTCACACAGCTAGCCACGTATTTACCTGAGGCACCCGAGGTGGATCTGAATCTCTTTGCTGAATGGAGATGAGGCAGTCAGTGAATCCAGCGAATCCAATCCAGAGAACAATATTTGCCGCGTGCATGATGAAGCTTTGGGGTTGTTCGTGAGTCCTGGAAATAGTGTGTCAAGGTTGCCGCTCATGGGCCCATGGCCAATAAAGAGAACAAGAGGCACACGCCCTTCTCGTCTTGCCCACACCCCTCGCATCTATTCGGCCGTCACAGCACCAGACACTTTCCGCAGTCGAGAATGCGTTGACTGGCTAGCCAGGCTGGCTGGTTGACGCCGAATCCACCCACTCCCCGCTGATCAAGTCTGGCCAAGCGACGCTCCTTGCGAGAGGCACACACGCACACACGCACACACGCACACACGCACACACCACACACCACACACCACCCTTGAACCACCAAAACGCACACCCATCCTTTTTTCCAAGAACTGGATCCTTTTCCTTCCCTTCCTGGACCTTTCCATGCCATGCCTTGGGGGCGCACCGGACACGCGTCGGTTGCTGCGCGTAGAACGGCAACGACGACGACCAGTGACCAGTGACCACACGGTGCTCGAACTGCTGCATCGCCGTGGCCCGCAGCGGAGCCTGGCTCGCATCCCGGCGGCACCAAGTAGGCCTTTAGGACTCGAGGAATTCGGGAATTCAGGAATCCAGAAGAGCCCAGGATCCTGCTCGACCAGCCAGGCGGCACTGGCACTTCCGACCAGCTCTCAATGAATCAGGTCCCGCCTGATATCAAACATGTCCATGACGCGAATGCAGAGCACAAGGAAGACGAAATGTCCCAAGGCCGGCCTCGGCCTGGTCTGGATCTATTGGGCGAGTTTTTCTTTTCTTTTCTTTTCTTTTTGTCTTAGTCTAAGCCGCCAGCCAACCTTGCTGAACAATATTTGACACCATCCGACTTGATACACAATTCCATGGCACTTGCGTGTCGCCATCCGCGCGGCCAAGACGGAGCCACAACCAGGAAAGCTTTTTTTTATGTACATACAAATGTACATGTGTAAACTCTGCCATGCCCCAGGGATAATCCAAATCCACCACACCAATGGGACGCATGCTATTGTCTCTCGGAACGACCGCGCCCCAGGAGGATGGAACCTTTTTTTTTTTTTTTTCCCTTTCCCCCTCTGCGTTTACCTGCGTTTACTTGCGTTTACTCGTCTTTATCTGACTTGACTTGCTGGTACTCGCATTTTCTCTTTGCTGGAATCAATGGCACCGCAGTCTATCAGTGACGAGAAAATAAACGTCCTTCTTTTGCCTCGGCTTTTACCCTGCTGCCGTTTGCGATCCATCCGATGAGACGCCTCCTTGCCCTGTGAAGGCTCGCGAATGACGCACATGTAGATCAGCGATACACTCCTTGAGAATCGGATTCACACGCCCCACGCCCCCTTCCCTGTAAAGGCTCCTTTCATTGGAGGGCAGCAAAACGGGCGTGCGTGGGTGACAGAGAGCTGACGTCCCTGGACACAATAATGTATTTTTTTTTTTTTAAAAAAAAAAGAAATGAAAAAAAAAAAAAAAAAGACAGCCGGCCGTCGCCAGGATCAGATCTGACCCTTGTCACTAGTTTAAACTCCACTGCCGTCAGGTTCCACTTCCAGATCCATGATCTAAAATGCTCTGGCTTGGATCTTGCTTGATTTGCCCCCGGCTACCAGAGTGGTGGATTTGGGTTCTATTTCTCAAGCCACCCTTTTCTTTTTCCCTTTGACGGGGGGTGGTTCCCCATCTCTGGAAAAATACACCCCCCTCCCCTTACCCCCCCGGAGTTCCTTCTGCACACTCCTGACCTACATGCAAACATCAAGATACATAACGTTAGGAAACACCCGTCAAAGGTCTTTTGTTTCTCTGAGATGGAGTATTGGCTTATGATTGTCATAAATATATTGAGGACTGCCGCCACTAGCATCTCTTGATTCTTGATTTTCTTTGCCCAAACGATACCATTCCTCTCGCTTCGCAACCTTTTCTTATCACGCGGATACGACTCTTTGCCTCATCTACTATTTCCTGTCAGCGCTATCTCTCTGGTTAGACGTCATTAATAAGACGACGGACAACACACGAGGGGACACGGTCGACATGATGTATTCACCATATCGAGTACTCACTCCCGACACACTGCCGCTTTCACACTCGCAAGATGCCTTTGTCGACGGTACATGGGCCACATCATTATATCAAGGGCTACCGTCACAAATGTTACCAAGATTGACAAAGGCTTCGGATGGGCAACGAGCGGGACCCTCCACAATGAAAGTGTCCAAGCCCAGTAGCACCAACGGTAGCCCCAAATGTTCGAGCATGCTGAATCGGAGACGGTCGATGATGGGAAACGGAAACGACGTCTGGACGCCTCAAAGACAACAGCAGGTTTTGGATTACTTTTCCACTCGACCGAGGCAGACATCGCGGCCCGTTAGTTGGCATCCTTCAGCCCATGCTCAGCAACAACCACAACCACAACCTCAACCACAAATGCATTTCCAACAACCGCCGCCGCCGCCATCTCACATGGTCCTACAACAACCACCATCAGAGCAACAACAGTACTCGCACCACCAACAAGCGGCGTACATGATGCCCAACCCAGGCGTATATGTTGGTGAATATACTGAATTGCACGCCGGCCAGCCCCAGTTTTCTCCGACCCTGACGTCTTATTCCAACAATACGTCGCCATCTTCGACCTTTTCTCCTCTGCCCATGTTTCCTGCTTCCGACCAAGTACACCATGTACCGACTGCTGGAGCCGGATGGAGCGTATCCGATCATACCAATTCGGACTGCTGTGTCTACAACTCTGGCGAGTCTTTGGTGGGCATGGCGGACACTGATGCCTCTCTGCGCAACCAATTCGACACAAGAATCGCAGCCTCTGGCGGCCTAGACTGGAACTCATTCATCATGCAAGGCTACAACGACACAACACCGCCAACGCCGGAGGCCTTGTCCCAACCCCGGCAACCGCCTGTGATTCCCGAACCATATGAACCGCTGGATGAGCCTGAGGAAGAGGGCGAAATTCTCTTTGGCATGGGACTTTATGACACCCCGGACAAGATGTGCCAGGATCCTCAGCTCAACCACTATCGATCCACCGTGTCTTGTCTCCTAGGGTCCGCACCCAGGGGCAAGGGTCTCAAGTTGGAGGAGACGTGGACACCACCTACCAAGACGGACGTCGATGAGGATGAGGATGAGGATGAGGATGAGGATGAGGATGAGGATGGGGATGGGGATGACAATGATGATGACGATGATGATGACGACGACGACGACGATGGTGATGAGTGAATATTGAGAACGTCGACAAGTAATGGAAAGTTGTATCGCAGGCGTTTTATGCGTTGTTTTTCTTTATATCTTCATCCCTGGCAAGGGACGTCGTTTATTTTACCCTTTTTCTTTAATATAGGAAGCACAAAATACCCACATGGGAGGACGCATAGCCAGAAGAAACGACAACATGCATAGAATCAGGAATTCAGATACGAAGCATTCATGACACGGATGGGGATTGTGAATGGCCAAGAGGGGTAGTATAGTATAGCATAGTACAGCATAGCATAGCATAAGTTCAGTATTGCATACACTCACGGCATGGCCAGTTGCTGCCAGGCGCATCCAGAGAAGGCCGCAAGCTCCCTGGTGCCGTGCATGTCCAGACGGATCGTCTGCGGGCAGCATTAGTCATGGATACGACGAGTATGAGCAGTGAGGCACTTTGGTGTTTTCCGTGAAGGACAGCATTTGCACAAATGTTTGCTTCTTTTCTCGTCTTCTTCTTTGCGCTGCTGCACGGGAGATGCCACGGTGCTTTCGGTACTTGGCCTACGTGCTGCGTTTACATGTTTGAATGCTTCCTCTGCCTATCGACACTTGTTGTCTTGATACCCTCTTGCCTTGAACACGGGTGTGTTTTGATACACTGTCTTTATACTTTGTCCTTGCGTACGTCGTCTAGCTTTGTTTTGGTCTACCCCTCGTTAGCTCTACTTGCCGTTATTTTACGCTGCCTTTGCTTCACATTGGGCTCGGCTGCTCACGTAGGTTACTCACCATTATACTTGCCGACTTGCACTCGGATCCAGCAACCTCCCACGCCGCATCCCGCCATCCACGCCACCAGACTTTGGCTGCATCATACACCCCCCCCCCCACCCCACAGCCTGATCAATACAAACCCCATCCGAGACCGACGAAGAGCCTACCCGCTTTTCCAGAGAAAGCAAAAGGGGAAGAAAGGGGAAGGGAAACAAAGAGGCTTGGGGGGTTGTGGGGATGGTGTGACTGGGGGGGTTGTGTCGGGGGGTGTGAAGGAAGAAATGGAAGCCTGAAAAATAGAACAGAAAGGAAGAAAAAGAAAAAAGAAACTAAAAAAAAAAGAAAAAAAGAAAAAAAAAAGAAAAGAAACAGAAGCAGAAGCAGAAGCACAAAAAGTGGGGAGCACCGGAGACAAAGTCCACAGGATGGCACTGCTGCACTCACTGCACAGGGATGATGCGCACGGCGGAAGCCCCACCCCTGTCTGACATGTGGTGGTAGGGTTGGGCAGGGGAGGTCCGTAGGGAGCGGGGCTGACAAAAAGAAAAAAAAAAAAAAAAAAGGAAGAGACGAAAAATAATTAGGGTAAAATTCAAGATACAACGTCATGGAAAAAGAGGATGCGGGGCGAGGACAATGATGGGCAGAATTCGTTTATGGATGTGGCTCTTGTGGTTCTTGGAGGGGGTGGGGGTAGTGCGACGGGGTGGGGGAAGAGGAAGACATTGAAGTCATTTACTTTTTTTTTGCTGGAGACTTGACAATTGGCGATTCTGTGAAAGGGTGGAGGGGGTGCGCGTAGGAATAGCTGTGTGGATTCTGGAAAGGGGGAGAATGGGGTAGAGGGGTGGGGGTCCGTCTCTCTCTTTTTTTTGTTGGTTTCTTTCCTTTTTTTTGTTGGTTTCTTTTTTCTTCCTTCTTTTCTCAGAGGTGCACCGAGAGGGTGCCCAAGACGTACCCTAGCACTAGTGCCTAGTATCTTGGACCTAGCATCCAGAAAATTGATCGAATGGGATCGCAGCCAGCCATCCAGGGAGGTACCGAGAAAAATGTCCAGTCCTGCCTGAACGAATTCCAGGATCCGTCCACGCCCGTGGGCTCCGTCGCACACCCCCTTGCCCATCCCGTCGGCTCTCGTGACTGGGACTGGCCAGTTGAGCCTTGCATGCCATCTGGTCCCCTTTTTTGTTCCATGTTTTCCTTTTTTTGGGGGCATGGGTGTATTTTTCGCGCGTACAAAGAGTGGCTTGAGTGCGTGTACATGAAGCTGACGAGATGTGAGAAACAGCCACAGCTCTGGACTGTTTGTCTGCAGTTATGCCCGCCAACATGGAACTCTTTCCCTTCTCCGTTTCCCCGTTTCTTTCCCCCTGCAAAGCACAAGCATCCGCCGCCTTTGCACTCCGTCTCCGGCTATAATCGCTCGCCACCGGGACGAGGACGGGGACGAGGACGAGGACGAGGACGTGGTCTGGTATTATCCATTCCGCCCCTTTTCCCACACACTCCCCCCCCCCCCCAGCTTATCACCGGCATATTGGAACAAAATTCACAGTGGGCTTCTTGCCCACCGCCTTCCCACCGGCTCTCGCCTCTCGGGCCACGCTTCACATGTTCCCATGACGACAAGCGACGAGGGCTTTGGGGCTTTGGGGCTTTGGGGCTCCGGAGTTGCACATTGTGGCTTGGTTTGTTCGTTGCTTTGTTTCGCACGCCACTCTTGCTGCTGGCTTCTGTTCTGGTTCCGTTCTCTTCCCTTCCTTCTCTGTTCAGTTATCCATGGCCAAGTATCCTAGCGTCACTGGTGCCGTTTATGCCGTTTGGTGAAGATGCTCGGCAAGCTTCAACGGTACTACAGACTGGCGGAATTCAGGAATCTGTAATTGCTTTTGCCCTTGAGCGGTGGCGTTCATCAGAGACACCGATGTTGACGATCCCTCCCTCTCCGAAATTGTGCTGAGCTTTCTCGTGGTGTGTTGCTTGCAAGGCAACGTTTACCAGGGCAGGCAGCCAGGCCTGGGTGTCATGCATGCGAAATGTTGATGTCGTTAAGAAAAACTAGTAAAAAAAAAAAAAAAAAAAAATAGTAAACACTGCCGAAACCTAATAACACATCCAGCCCTCAACCCATGGTTCGACTCATTCAAGGGCGTCAAGCGCGCTACCATGTTCTCAAGGGAGAGCACATTCTTCGCGGACTCGCTCAAGCAAAGACCAGGTCTTCCCTTGGCTTTTGTTGGACAAGGTCATGATTCAGACGGCACTCACCATGGACGTCAGCACAAACCAGCCCAGACGAAATCATCGGCACTTGGTCGACTCAAATGAAGCCGTCCTGATTCTGAGTTGACGGGATTCGGCATATTCTTGTCCAATTTATAAAAAAAATAGTCTCATCTACTAACATCATCATCATCCATCATCATCCCACCGTCAGTATCCGCGCTACCCCCTGACATGACAGAGAAGCACGGGCGTTGAAATGAATAGGACGACGCTTTACATACATACGTGGAGTAATGCATGGACGAAAACGTACCTGCACGCACATCATGTATGTTCATGTGAGGTAATTTGTCTTGTATATCCCTCAATAGCGAGGCGCAAATGTCTGCGCAGTGCAGGGATGCTTCATCCGCCTTTTTCTCTCGCCGTGTTTTCTTTTCTTTTCTTTTCTTTTTTCTCTTGGTCAGTACGGGGCCATGGAAGTTTCTGAGGTGCATGTACGGTCACGCCCCTTACTTGAGGAAATGCAACGCCACGCGCACTGTACATGTACATGTATTTCGTGCAGTAGAGAGGACAACAAGATACTGGGGTGGCTGGCGTTGGAAGAGATGGCTCGTTCGGCGTGGCTTCTATGGAGTGGGCTCGGCTGGGGTGTTGCGGGGGGATGATATTCCTGCCGACAAGGGTATCGAGGTATGAGGTGATGTAGGAGGTATGAGGTATCGAGTATCGAGTATCGAGGTTATCGGGGGCGTTGAGGGCATCGAGGTCATCGAGGGCGTGCGGTGATGGGGAAGCGGCGTCGTGGTTCTTTTTTTTTTTTTTTTTTTTTTTTTTTCATCTTTTCGTTCCTTCCACATCAATACACAATTATTTCCTGAACTGGACGACCCCGGCCTGCCCCAGCTTGCCTCAGCCCCAGCTCCATTCCCCAGCCCCAGCCCCAGCCCCAGCCAGCTCCTAGTCTCCTAGTCTAGAGTCTAGACAAAAGGCCCTTTCTTGAAGCTCCCAGTCCGTCTTTCCTTCCTTCTTTCCACCCGACCCTTTGCATTTCCGCCCTTTCCATTTGGCCAGCCGGGTCTTTCCTTCCCTTTGTGCCGCCGATACGCTCCCTGAGCTCTTCCCGTCCGTCACTCCGTTGCATCAAAGTCCTCGGACGGACGAGACGGACGATGCACGAGTAACGATGCACGCCCCTCCCTTTTCGGTTGGGAGACGAACACAACATTGAAAAGCTTAAAGACATTTCCTCCGTACTCTCCTCTCCGTTGCTCCCTCTCTCTCTGCGTACCTAGTCTGGTTCTCACGATTCAGCCGCGTCGATTCGGCCAAACAACTATTTGCGGGGCCACGCACGGTTCTGCTCGTTGCCTTTTTTTTTTCTTTCCTTTCCTCTCTGCCACCAGAGTTGCCAGACCGAGGATAAGACAGACGCCGAACACAGCCCCCCGCGCGCACACACACACATACACCAAAAAAAGGAAGAAAAAAAAAAAAAAGACCGACGAACCCATCCCCCTGGCAAAGCAAAAATGGTGCAGTATATCCTGACGCCATGGCGGGACCGCCAGGAACTCCTCCTTGTCCGCGAGCAGTTTTATAGCGCATCAATCAGTACCGACCAGCATCAACCGCATCAACCTCATCAACCGCAGCAGCAGTATCAACAGCAGCAGCAGCCGCCCCCATCATTCAAGGCGAATACAACAAGCCAGGATCGAATTCCTGCTCCTGCCCGTGTGAACCGTGTCAGCAGCAGTGGTGACACCCAACATGGCGGCCAACTCGATGCACAGTCGCACATGCCCACATTCTCACTCACGAATTCCCAGGCCCAACCAAGTCAGCACAAGCACCACCAGCACCAGGGCGACACGGTCGACATGGACGACTCGCCCCAAACACACTGCCAGAGGCAGAAGCAGGCTCAGGCTGTCGCTCGTGTCTCCATGTGGATGCAGCGCGGCAACTGCCCACACATGGTGGAGTCGACGGCCTTGTTGACGGCTGCCATGTTGAGCGACGATGGTCTGGCTGGTGGTGTCTATGCTGTGAGGGCCGCTTATTCGGCTGCTTTTAGTCGGTATGTGCTACCGTTTCTTTTTTTTTTTTTTTTTTTTTGTTATGAATTTTTCCCCTTCCATTTCCCTTTGTTCTTTGCCCCTTTCCCCTTGCATTTCAACTACTCCGCTTTCTCCTTTTCACTGTAATACACACACACATGTCACCCGAACCGTAAACAATCATCATCTCCAAGGAGGGAAGGTTGGAGAAAAAAAAAGAAGGGGGTGGGGGCGTGCATTTTCATCATAATGTTCCATTCATGGCCCGAATTGCACATGTATGCGTTGTGCTGAAAGGGCCACCAAAGAATGCCCAAACACCCTTCATCTTCAGCTCCTTTCCTTCAGACGCCACGTAGCATCATTTTCTTCCGACCCCTTCTCCCATCCATATCCTGGCGCGGTTCCTTTGACACGAAAACGAAAAAAAAAGAAAAAGAAAAAGAAACAGAACAAAAACCCACATGACCTCGTCTTTGTCCGGAACTTGACTTGATACATATGTGCATGCATGGACACGGCTCGTCTCGTCTCACAGTGCAGGACCCGACATGCTAATGCATCTTCCAATGGAACTCAGCTTCGTAACCGGGCTCTTGGACGGTCATCAAGACAAGCAACGAAAACAGAGCATGTACTCCATTGCCAAGACGATTGGGCTTCCAGCAACCTTTGTAGAACTGCGCCACCAAGCTACGCATGAGCAGCTCCCTTCTCTGGCCAAGCTGCGGAGCGCGGCGAAAAAGGCCCTCGACTGGATCTGGAACTATTACTGGAAGCACCTCCCCGACGAGCTCGCTGCTCCCAAAAACGACCCGTGCAGGGACATTGTGCTGGGCTATCTGCGAGGAGGCGAGGAGAGCCAGACGATGCGAGCTTTGGAGCGATTTGGCAAGGCCAAGGTGTTGGGCGTGATTTCGGACCTGCAGGGGTGTTTGCCGGGAAACCAAGTATACCTGCGGTGTCTGAAGCTGTCTAGGGAGGTGATGATACGGGAGGACAAGGAGCCGCCTGAGACGGACGACGCCGACGAGGCGGACGAGCCAGAGGAGCCAGAGACTGTGCAGGAGTGTAAGGAAGATGTAAAGGATGTGTCGAGTTCTGGATGGGGTTTGTACCAAGGATCGTGGAAGCCCAAGCCTATTGGAGTGGTCTGAGTTTGACCATGATGTTTTGTTGGTGATGGCCGACGTGACGGATGAATGGTGAGTGCCTCCCCCGGAGAATAGATGCGTCGGAGGAGATGCAGCACCTTGTGTCATTGATGCTACCCACGATTACAGCACACCCGCCGTCAGATATCACGTGCGGCAGCATATCACAGTCCGCCCACCGGAAGGATCCTGGAAGAACTGCCAAGCCCCGATCAAGTCAAGTTGTACACAGGCTTGCATCGACAGAAACTCAGTTGGGTTTGTGGACTCTCCTGTCTCTCTTGTTTCAGCGTGTTGCTAGTCGTCGAGCTAGTGTATGTGTCCTGGCTCACCGGCGGATGGAGATATGAAACCGTGATCTACGTAATCCACCAAAACGACCACTTGGCGACGATGTGCACATTCTGATGTTGATATGCCCGTTTCATACGAGTGTATATGTGACTGTCTGCACTTTGACCGCTTATGGAGAGGTGTATGTATGTATATAATGTACATATACATTTGTATATGCATACTTACTACCTAGTACGTGACATGTACATGTAGACATTAGAGTCCGAAAAAGCTAGTGCGTATCCTAATTCCCTCGAGGTGTTATAGTATGTTCAGGGAATCCAAATAGTCTGCTATACAAAATCTTGAGTGTTTTTTTTTTTTTTAAAAAAAAGGATTTGAAATTCCCCTGATGGACTTACATATATCCCCTATACAAGTCCTATACTAAATTGTAGAGGTACCTAGGCGCACATAACCGCCAGCATGAAGACCAGGATCCCGGGACGCAGTGCCGTTACGCGTTGAGACACGGAAAACACGGACGGCGGTCGAGACCTACAGCTAGGGTATGTATGTAAGTAGCAAGTACTTTCTCTCGAGCCGTTCCTGAACAATGTTGCATCGCGGACAGTCGGGATGGCAGTGCATGACGGCGTGAGCAGCAGGACAGATAACCCGCGTAGTTGGCCTCGCAGTGCCTTGTCCGAAGAGCTTCTTTGGCATGGCAAGCTGTTCTTGGTGTGTTGGCTTGCTCGCTCTGCATGTCGACTTGATGGCTGGTACGTGGGGGGGGGGGGGGGGCAGTACCGAAAGACAGTTGTGCTCTGCTTGCGTAGGCTATGGAGCGTAGTGAAGCAGCGCATTTGCATCTGCTGTGAGGGAATATGGTGTTGATGACGGCGGCTTCGTAGCCATTACTGGACATGAGACTTTTTTTTTTTACTTTTTTTTACTTTTTTTTTACTTTTTTTTTTTTTTTTTAACCCGCCGTACCTTTCTTGTGCGTTCCTCAAAGTCAATGACGGGAGGGTTGTCCTGATGGAAAGGGTGAAGGGGGTAGTGTTTTTTTTTCCCCTCTTCTTTCTGTTCTTCTCTTTTCTTGTATTTGTGTTTTGTATATATCTTTTATCTTTTATCTTTTATCTTTCCTTTTTACTTGTTTTTCACTCTTTTTTTGTTTCTTTTCTTTATTTCTTTATTTCTTTTCTTCTTCTTCTTCTTCTTCTTCTCTTCTTCCTTCTTCTCTTTTCTTCCTTTTCTTTTTTTGTTTCCTTCTTTTTTCGTCTAGAGTGGCATAACGGGCGACTTCCCTTTCCCACGTCTTGGGTCGTGTACTTGAGTGTTATCTGCGCGCTCGTCCTCTGAGAGTCAGTCTCCCTAGAATCGGCCTTCCGCTCCATCCCCGCCCCCAAATACAATCACATACAGCTTGGATGGAACAGGATGCATTTGACCGCTTATGACAATGGACCCCGTAATCGTCATCGTGAAGCGGATTATCCTGGCCTGCATTTCAGCCAGTATATCTGTGGAAATGTGCTTTCATGTCCGAAGCACAAACGCGGTGCGATAAATGGCTCACCCGGTAAATCATGGAGAAGGAGTCTTTCTATTCGCCGGCGAAATGACAGACGGACGGGGTGTGTAGATTGCGCAGGTCGATCGGAGGCTAAAGGCGTCGGGGGGGGGGGATTATCGTAATGTACAGTGTGTACAGGTAATTGCGAACGTTTTGCCATGCGAATTTGGTGTAAAAAGGTTTCGGAATTACCTCCGGATATGTGTTGATGAAGACTTTTGACTGGGTGTCTTGGTAGAATGGGATACCAGAGACTGATTGTTGATGCTGGTTCATGATTCTTCTTTGTTTAGTCAAAGAGATGGCATAAAATGAAAGTATTGATATGTCATTTCTCCTTCTCCTTCTTCTCCTTCTCCTTCTTCTCCTTCTCCTTCTTCTCCTTCTCCTTCTTCTCCTTCTCCTTCTTCTCCTTCTTCTCCTTCTCCTTCTTCTCCTTCTCCTTCTTCTTTATATATATATATATATATAAATATTGATATAATGATTTTCCTTTTTTAACAATGATCCGAAATAAAATAAAAACGAAATGCTCGAATATCTGGAGTTGCAACGCAGAAGAGAAGATTGTACGGCTTTAGTCGGGAATAGCACCGGCAGGAACCCCTTGCTTGCAGTGTTGCATCTGACGGCAGATTCTAACATGCGGATGTATGCAGACGAATGTGACGACTGCAGAAAAATGCAGACAGACAATTCAATCCAGAAGATTCGCAACCAGCACAATCCACGGCATCGGGTCTGGAGGATGGAGCATGAGCATGAGCATGAGCGTGGAGCGTGAAGCGTGAAGCGTGAAGCGTGAAGCGTGAAGCGTGAAGCGTGAAGCGTGTCCCATAAAATTGTAATCCATGCACCTCGAATGACATCATGCCACATCCAAAGAGCCAAAGAGCCAAAGAGCCAAACACGCACATCACCACCAGGCGTGCAGACTAGGCCGAATAAGCAAAAATCAATGACACTACCAACTAGTCCCCTTGACTTTTACTCCTTCGAACTCCGACTTGTCAATTGTCAGTTTGACGTACTCTGCACCAGACGCCACGTGGAAGCCAATGCGCAGGGTTTTACCCCGCCATCTTGGATTCTTGGATTCTTGGATGCTTGGATTCTTGTCCCGACTTTCCCATTGACAAAGACGGATCCGATTCGCAGATTTGCAGATTGGCAGACTGACCAACTCACAATCTCGCAGACTTGTAAACTCCCTCTCCGGTAGCCCGATCCCGACACACACACGTCACGACCGAACCGCCCTTCCCCGTACGCCAACACAGCGAGCGGTTCGACGGTTCGACGGTTCGACGTGTTAAAGGACAACAGCCTGCATTACGTACCCGTATCTGTACCTGGCCTCGAGGTCTGCGTTGGAGATGAAAGACCAAGATGCCAAGACCACAACGGCAGATGGGAAAGCCGCCGAGTACATGGACGGGACGGATGAGGATAGTGGCGAGGACAACAATTCACTCGAGGTAAGGTTTTTTTTTTTTTTTAAAAAAAAAAGAAACAAAAATTATAATAAAATTATATAAAAAAAAAAGAAATATATAAAGACAAAAGCCATAAAAATAGTGCTGACAGTCGAAAATCTGTTCAGGTCACATTTGATCCCTCGAATCCGTATCGTCGAAAAAGCTCCCTCGTGACGTCAGAAGCTGTTCTGCCTCACGGACATCGCGCCGCCCTACGCCGCGACCAGTGCCTCGTTCACCAGTTCCTCGATCATCAGCGCCGAGCAGACGCCGCCAAGAGCGATTCTGGAAGCAAACGCTTCCATGCCCACCCGATTTATGCCACCCCGGACGAGCATCACGAGGACGAGGTCCTGACTATGAAGACGAACAACAACAACAACAACAACAACAACAACAACAACAACAACAACAAGCAGATTGACATCAAGCACAGCCCGCAAAGACAACCCTCACGTGTCGAGATTGATCCGACCAGTCTTGACGGCGATCAGGTGGGACAGGCCGATCAGGAAGCATGGGCCCACGAAATGACCAAGAGCATGTCGCAGATGGATCTGACCACGTACGAAGACGTTCACAGCCGCATGCTCACCAAGAAGCAGCTGAGCGACATGGCCTGGGGCGTCCGCGAGCTCAGTCGACGGCTCAGCAGCATGAAGATCCGCTTCCGTGTCCGAAGCATCTTTCTCCTGACCAAGATCTACGACCAAGACCTGATCCCCAAAACCAGACAGCTGACCAAATGGCTCCTGGACAAGGAGCGCCACGTCCCCTATGTCGTCTACGTGCAGGACAAGTTCAGGACGAACCGCAAGTTTGACGTGGCCGGCATTATCGACGAGGTCGCCCAGACGTACGTCGCTGCCGATGCAAACGCGCAAGACGCGCAAGACGCGCAAAACACCGACTTGTCTGCCGCCAAGGAGGGCATCGCCCGACGTCTCCGCTACTGGGACGAGACAATGTGCAAGACGCGGCCACACATGTTCGACTTTGTCATCACGCTGGGCGGCGACGGGACCGTCCTGTACGCCAGCTGGCTCTTCCAGCGGATCGTGCCGCCCGTCTTGAGCTTCGCCCTCGGCAGCCTGGGCTTCCTGACCAAATTCGACTTCGGGGACCACACGCGCATACTGACGTCCGCTTTCAGCAAGGGCGTCACCGTCAGTCTGCGCCTCCGGTTCGAGAGCACCGTCATGCGAAGTATCAAGCGAAAGTACTCGGATCAGGAGAAGGAGTCTGGCGAGGATGACGACGAGCTTCATCGACACAGGGACTTGGTGGAGGAACTGATTGGCGAGGAGCGAGAAGATGAACACACGCACCGGCCCGATGGGACGTTTGAGATATTGAATGAAGTGGTGGTGGATCGGGGGCCTAATCCTAGTACGTACTGCACTACAAATGATTTCTTTTTCTTTTTCTTTTTCTTTTTCTTTTTCTTTTTCTTTTTCTTTTTCTTTTTCTTTTTCTTTTTCTTTTTCTTTGTTTCTTTTCTTCTTTATTTTTATTTTTCGTTTTTTTTATAGAAAAAAACAAAAAAACAGAAAAAAAAAAAAAACAGAAAAGCAATGCAAACACAACCGACTAATCCCACCACAGCCATGTCGTATACCGAAATCTTTGGCGACGACGAACACTTCACCTCCGTCCTCGCCGACGGAATCTGCGTCTCAACCCCCACCGGATCAACCGCCTACAACCTCGCCGCAGGAGGATCCCTCTGCCACCCCGAGAACCCCGTCATGCTCGTGACATCCATCTGCGCCCACACTCTCTCCTTCCGCCCCATTGTCCTCCCCGACACGATTGTCCTCCGCGTGGGGGTCCCCTACGACGCTCGCACAGCCTCATGGGCGAGTTTCGACGGCCGCGAGCGCGTCGAGCTCAACCCGGGCGATTACGTGACCATTAGCGCGAGCCGCTTCCCGTTTGCGTCTGTCCAGACCGAGGGGCGACGCAGCGAGGATTGGGTGAATAGCATTAGCGGCAAGTTGGGGTGGAATACGAGGCAGAAACAGAAAGAACTGGGAGAGTGGTAGAAGAATGAAAACGGTCGTTTTTTTATATTCCTATATTCCTATATTCCTGCTTTTATGGTTCACGGGGCGTTTGGGAGTCTTTTGTCAAGGATGGGTGTGTCTGTCCTGTTTGTCCCGCGAAGACGACATTAAATGGTGGTGGGGCGTTGAGGTCTTGTATTTATTTATTTTGTGACGTTTATATATATACATCTCCTTTTCTTCTTCTTCTTCTTCTTCTTCTTCTTCTTTCTTCTTCTTCTTCTTTCTTCTTCTACTATAAACGCTATCAATCTATCCTTCATCTCCACGCCTGCCCTAAACGAATTTTCATGCGCAATACATAAACATGTGCAGATGACAACCTGATACTGACGGCTTGGAATTATGACGTCATACCTGGAGTCTTCCCACTCCCATTGATAGATTCGATACTCTTGCCTCTGGTCCGGCACATCACGGCAGCGGCAATCATGCCTTGAACGTGGTGCTGCCGCCCAAAAAACGACATTCACAGCCATGACTTGCACGTCCATTCAGAAAGATAGAGGTGGTGAACTTGCTTATCGACGCAAGTGTGGACGTGGTAGTCACTTTTGGATTGTACCTAGTATTTTATGGGGTTGCTCTTGTGGCGGTGGTGCTTTCATTCTTTGGCTTTGTTATCTTGGTGGTTGACATTCAAACTTTCCTGTTTCTTTTTCTGTTTCTTTTTCTTTTTTTTCTTTTTCTTTTTCTTTCTTTTCTTTTTCTTTTTCTTTTTTTTTCTTTTCTTTTACTAATGCAGTTCTGTGACAAGGTTTCGTGATATTTTATCCAGGTGAAGGTGGATGGGTAATGCTGATCTGGATGAGAGTGATTTCATGTACACGTGGTTCCTTGTCTTTTCATCAATGTACATGGTTGCTATTCCTTCACCATTCACCCGTCAACAATCACCGTGGCACCGTCTGACAAATTTTGCAGTATCTTGTTGATTTGCAAACTATCTAGGGGTATTATATGCGTTGCAGGGAATCCATCGACACTCAGCAACCATGTCTGCTCCCTCCAAGCCGTTGTCCAGTGCTCGCTCAGACTTTAGACCTGCTGCTTGTGAGCCTCGGCCTTGGCGTCGTGCTTGCTCTCGTTGGCCTTGTCGCCAAGAGCATCCTTGGCAGCGGAAGCACTGTCATGATAGGAAAAAGTCAGCTTCAGGTCCAAACATGAGACGAGTACGGGATATGTCAAGGAGACGGTGGGCCATACCGTGTGCCGATGGGGGCGTCAGAGTCCTTGGCGACCTGCTTGTTGGTCTCCTTGGAGGCACCGCTGGTGGCCTGCTTGACCGTCTCGGAGACGTAGTTGGCACCCTGCTTGACAGACTCCATTGCGAAATGTGGTGAAGTAAAGTGGTTTTGGTGTGGGAAAGGGGAAACTTTTTGATTCTTTTGGAGATGTGGATTTTTTTTTTGGTGTGTATGATTGTGTTTGGGAAAGAAGAAAAGAAACTTTGTGAGAGGTGATGATGACTGGAGGTGATGAGAGGAAATAGGAGTGCTTCTTATAGGAAATTCATTCTCGTCCGTGACCAGCAAAAGTTGCAGGTACCAACCAAGGCTTGAGGTTTTGATGTCATGGCTTGGCCTCGGTGCTCACCGAGAGGGGTCTTTCCTGAACAACACATTCACATGCTTCAGATCAAAAGGGGATTGCGTCATGGACAGCACGAGCGGGAATTTCAAGATTTTTTTTCTAGGCACCATGGCCAGGTTCTCTGCGAGGCGGCCGGCTACCAGGGCCGAGGGAAGCTGAGAGGAAGCTGGGAATTGTCGGGGTATAAGCTCCGGTGATTGGATGTTGCACGATTGGATGGCAGTCCAAGTTTGGAAGTTGGCTCAAAGTGGATACGGCCCGATCTACATTTGTCTGTTTTTGGCGGGAACAGGGCATTTTTACCTAATTATTATTATTATTTGTTTATTTGTTTATATTTTGATTCTTCTATTCGAGATCCCATGATGCACCATGAGCTTCCACAAATGACGTCGAATGTCGTGGCATTTGATTCAATCATGGCCCGGGCCAAGGGCGTGGCATCATTCGTCATTGGAGAAGTGACAGCAGAATGACGTTGGTCGGCATCACGGCGGTTGGCGGTTGGCGGTTGGCAGTTGGCAGTTGACGGCGGCTGGTTGGCAGGACCCAGGAGGAATGGGGCAGCAGCCGCCCGCAGCTGCGAGCTTTGCCTTGTGGAAGGTGCTGGGCTCAGGCCCGCGCCATCTATTGGCTGGAGCTGTGCCTGACCTTGGTGCAAAAATCGTCATCTCTGGCCTGAGCGGACGTTTGACTCCGGAGCTCCAATGTTCGATTTGCCAAGGCAATACACCGCTCCGTTGTACATTGACTATGACGATGCAACGGCTTTCTATTACCAAGTGCATAAAGTACATTTCCACATGCCCTTGCCGGAAAATTCAACATGAGAGGCATTGCCACAGTTGACTCAGAAAGCCGCCGTCACTGACCGTGTTCATACTCAAACGTCAATACTCAAACGTCAGCTCGTCTTCATGTACGGCTGCAGGCAACTGCACGAAAAAAGATGTTCACCAGGAGCCGCGGTCGGTGATGCACAATCCTCATGACGGCGGGTCGACGGTCGATCACAGAAGTTTCCGGCTGCCAGCGCTTGTTGCTTGAACTGGTGCCTTCACCATCACCAGCGAACTGCAGCGATATCTATGTGTACGAGAACTGCGCGAGGCATCGGCATCGGCATCGGCATCGGCACCGGCATTGTTGGATCCCTGTAACGATGTGACCTAGGGAAAAAGGGTCACGTTACAACACAACATCGCGGGAAAGCATGACCAAGGATGGAGGGGCTTGACTCTTTGAGCCTCGGGTGCGACGAGACTGACGAGCACTGCCATGCGACCGACATCAAGACAACCAAGTGTTGCACATGCCGGGGATTCGGTTCGACCTTATCCACCTGGAGGAAAGATGAAGAAAGGAAGCGGAATACCAAGATAGCAATGGAAAAGGGGAATATATGGACCCTTTGAATGCCCCTCAGTCTCAACTGCAGACGCATTATGCCAAACTGCGAGAGGCTCTTGCCAAAAGGGCAACGGCACAGATGGGAAAACGGACAATCCAGGCGAATTTGCATTTTCCAAAAAGACGACAAATTATATCGACGCATTGGACGCCGTATGGCATTTCCCCTCATCATGACTATCCTGTCGGTCCATCGCCACCCCAAATCAACAGGAGAATGCAAGCCTCGGACGCACGACGATGAATGAGAAACGGAAGACTGACGAGTCGAGACATGATACACCTTGATCGTTCTCTTCTTACCTTTTCCTCTTGGTCGTTCGTTTCTTTTCCTTTACTGCTGGAGCCGGTTGACTCGCTGCAATGGCCATTGTGCCCGCGCAGATGTGAGCGAAACGATCCGACACACTGGAGTTGTCCTTTCCACACTCGACAGAGCGGTGCCTTTGGTCCCATCAAATCGTACACGACCCCTTCACAAGCAGGCAAAAGGCTTGTTTCAAGTCATTTCGCATTTCGGTGGGCCTGTGGGCGCCGCCAACGATGACAAGTGGAGAGTCGAGACCCCGCGTTATCGCTGCCATCGTCCCGATGCGGACTAGCGCAGGTCAACGACCAATCCGACTTCAGCAAGCCGTCTTCGAAACTTGGGCGTGTTCCAAGAAACTGCTTCAACCTTTTGGTGTTCGTCGCCCCAAACCGCCACGCACACTGGCTGCGGATTTTCCAACAATTGTTGGCATCGGCTGAAGCCCAGCATGATTTTCCTCGGATTCTCTTGCCTGGACGTGGATGACCGACTTCATTTTCAACGTGGATGGATGGCTACTTTCCCTGTGCTTACCCTGCAACTATGTCCAGCCCATGGTTCATCACTTCTACCATCCAACGACAAAATGTTTATGAAGAATTATGACCCCCGCTTGGATGCGGCATTTCCCATTATCGCGGGCCCTTGATGTCCTTGGGCCCTTGATGTGACGGATGTTTTCTCCTCATGTGTAACAACAAGTTGGAAAGAGGTCCGTGACCATCCAATTCGAATCGTCTATTCAACCAACTGAGATAGCCATCGTGGACACGCCATTCAACCCGCCCTCCAGGCGTATTCAATGTTCGTCTCGTTGCCGCCACATCTGTGCTGCGCGTCCACCGGGGAGTAGCGCCTCATACTCCTTCCCGGCGCATGACTTTTGGAACAATGCTGCTGACTCCTGAAGTTGACCCTCGTCTTTGACAGCGACTCGGCCATGCGTCATGACCAAGTACGGTTCTTGACCCCTGGCTGTCATCTCTAGCTGGCACGGTCACCGGTGTGGGAGGGCATTGTCAGAAAGAATTAAAATCTTTGCTGTAGTCTTTGGTTTCGACTTTTGCGCATCGGTAGAAGGGGATAGGCTCCGCCGCTTAAACAAAGCATCAAACAATTCCCACTTCATCTCTTCCGTCATCAACTGAACAATTTTCCGTTTTCGAACCGCGCCACTCTTCTATAACTTCTTGTTGCCCTTGAGAAGAAGGACCGCATGACAAGGAGGAAGAAGAAATTCGAGTAGAAAAAAAAAAAAAAAAAAAAAAAAAAAAAAAAAAAAAACAAAAAGCATGAAGGTTGCTGGCTCATTTTCGCTTGAGCCACTGCCTGGTGACTTGCACGTAAGACTGCCACAGTTGGATAGCTCGTCAGAAGCATTGAACCATCGATTAAACGAGTCCATGGCGCGTATGGAATCGCTACTCCTGCAAGCTCCCACGTCGGTTCGCACATTATTCATCATCCTGGCGAGTTCCAATGCATTGGCAGGAGCAGCAACAGCTGTTGGGATATATTGGGACTGCTACCAGAAGTCGAGGAGCGAAAACCCCAGCCTCAAGTACAAGTGCGTCAGAAACTCTCCATACTACTTATCGGGAAAGAAAAACGAAAAACGGAAATAAAACCTAGCCAAGAACAACATTACCTGACCTGATGATGCCGCAGATCCTCCTTCTGGAAATTGGTCGGTCCGGCTGAGACCTTTCCTTTTGTCTTGTCATTGTCCATAGTTGGGCAGGGTATTATTTTTGCGGTTGCGCAAGCTTTTGAGCTGCAGTCGTCTCTGCTGGGGTGCGAAACTATCTCACGGATACTGCTTCTTTGTACGTTGAATGACGCCAAATATGTCCTTTGTCAGAACAGTCTCTCTCTCTTCCTTTTTCCGCGTATTGTTCTTTTCTTTTATTTTTGTTCCATTTAATTTCGTTTATTTCATTTCCTTTTTTTCTTTACTCACAACAGCCACAGCGTTTCTCTTCATACCATACACATACCTCGCGTTCGGTATAGAGGCCATCATCCAAGCCCTCCGCCCTCATAACCCATTTGCGTCTCGACACAAATGGACCTTGCCAGCTTGTTTGGCAATCCCTATTCTTGGATCAATAGGCACATATGTTTTCCATCGATTCTCATCACCACCCAAAGTCTGCGCCGCTTCCGTGGTCGTCTTTCTTTTGAGACCCTGGGGGCTAGGTTGTTTTGGTATCATAGTAGGAATTGCCTCTGCTCTCCTGTTGGGTAGCGGTGTCATTTTCTACCGTCTGTTCCAGGTGTGTGGAATCAGTGTGAGACAGCGGATGGTGGCATCATGGATGGCTTCATTTATGGTTGTGGAGAGTTTTTCCATGGTCAGTCTGGCCCCTTTGCTTTTCAGTTTGAGAAATGGAATTGAGAAGGAGAATAAGAATGAGAATAATATAAAATGAAAAATAGAAAAAAGAAAAAAGAAAAAGGAAAAAAAAAGAAAAAAAAAAGAAAAAAAAGAAAAAAAAAGAAAAAAAAAGAAAAAAAAAGAAAAAGAATAGAAAAAGAAAATTGGCTCTTGTACCGTCCAGCTTCTAAACCTTGCTCCAGATAATAACTATTCCATTCCTCTACTCTGTTTCTGCCAACAATGGCTCCAGAACCAGTTCCACAACACAGTGGCAATCGTCGATGGCAGCGATGGTGATAGTGAACCTGGGCGGTGTCATAACCGGCCTCTTCTACGTCGTGTTGCGCGCAACCAAGATTGGCACAACCATCCCCGAGGCCTACCAGGAGTTCTATTCTCCGCGCTGGATGAGACGACTCAGGATCGCGAGACTCCCCAGCGTCGCATCTGCAGAACAAATGGAGCAACCTCTGCCGCTGCCTGCCGCAGTACCAGGTCGTCAAGTCGGCATCTTTGAGGCCCGCGGCCAAATTGGCATCGCAGAAAGAGCTGCTTCCCCCGACGCAAATACCAGAAATGGAGGGCAAAACGGCTCGGCTGTCATAGAGAATACCGCCACAGTTGACATCGTCCCAACAACCGGCACATGTGCTCCCGCGGGCGAGCAAAAATCCGCCCGGAAGAGCTCATACCGCCTCTTTCCCCGCGACAATGTGGAAGACGCAAAATCCAGGTTGACGCTTCCTGCGACGGTTCGTGCCCTCACAGACCAGAATTCAGCAGTGAAGAACCCATTCGCCGATGAAATACTGGCTCCCCCGATGACAATATTCTCCGGGGAGACGCACAACCGCGCCTCCTCCTCATCAGCTTCGTCCGCCACCGTCCCGATCGGTCTGCGTGTGTCCAACATCCACAACATTGGCCTCGTTCAATCCTTTTACCAGATTAATCCCTCAACAGCCTCGACGCATCACACCCTCCCCGTATTCTCCGATCGTGTACCCCTCGTCCCGCGCCCGCTTCCGCGCCCGCGCCCTCGCCCTCGCCCTCTGATCAACGCAGATGTGGATATTGGAGTCGAAATCGTCCAAGACAAGCAACTCCCGCCCGTACCCCTATCTTTCACAAAAAAAGTTCCCCAGAGAGGTCCCGAAGCTGCTCTGAAACAGCCGCCACTCCCGCCAAGAGTCTATACTCGGGATCGAAAGGGCCCGTCTCGTAGCATAGATGGCAAAGACCATGTTCGTTGTTTGCCCACCTCGATGCCAGATATCAATGAAGCGGAATGGATATAACGGGACTTGAGATCACGAGGTTTCTTTTTAAAAAAAACTTTCTTATTTTCTTTTTTAACTCTGTACTTGTACTGTGTACTTTATTTTGTATTTTGTATTTATTCTTCAATCTTATTTCCAAGCGTGCCAGTTTCAGGCCGCGCACGTCTGCGTTGCCGAAGCGCATCGTTCCTCTCCATCCCGCCTCTGCTCTTCCATCACAGCGCTCTTTCCGTTTCCCGGGGGCGCAAATATCTGTGTACAGACTTGGTCGCCATACGAGGGCCATGCAATGCACTAAGGGGTACTGGATTCTCATGGCTGCCCGAATTTGTCGGCTCTACAGGGGCGGATAAAGCGCCGGACTGCTTGAGCCAAAAATAATTTTCCTTCTATTCAAATATATACACACACACACATATATATATGTTCCCTTTTTATTACCCTCTTTATTAGCTATTTTCTCGTCTTCTTCTTTATAAGATATGTTTCGGTCTTTTTCATTACCTTCTTAATAATCTACCCCCCCCTCTCTCTCTTATAGTGCGAAGTCTTTGAATACTAAGTTGCTTCTACAGTGTACATTGTAATACATCATATCTTTATAAACGACTCGCTCAAGAGTATTCATTTCAACCAACTACCGATTTTCACGGAATATAAGAGTCTTTGTAGGAAAGCCTGATTTTCTAGATTTCAAGCGGGAAGCTGCGCTTCTGAACTTGCCTGCCTTTTACGCACAATGGTTTTGCTTTGTCTGCTAAAGCCCGCTTTGCCTGATGCGGCGGTGTCTTGGGGACATATAAAGGGGATGGTATATTGTGAACCATATGGTGTATCAAGTTTATTGCCATATCATCATTATTCTTCTTCTTTTCTCTATAAAGTATTATATATACTTTTTCCCGTACTTTTTTTTTTTTTTTTTAACTTTTTCTTCTGTTTTTTTTTTCCCTATTTTTTAATATTTCTTTCTTCTTCGCTTTTATACCCTTTTTTTTCTTCACCCGACCCACGCACCCCCCCCTTTTTCTTTTCTTTCCGTCGACTTTTACCCAGCATACATAGCCCTCCCTAGGATGTAGAGATATATACGTTGTTATTCACAGGAGCTTGCGATGCGGCTCGCAAAGATATCTATCGTCTCGGCTGCTCTAGATATGCTGCGTCTGTAATAGATGCCAATGTGGACAGGGAAAAGAAAAAAAAAAAGACTGAACTACATCTCAAGGCTTAACCTTTACAGGACAAAGGAAACGAACCAAAAAAAAAAGGAAGAAAATACACCTCCAAGGCTTAACTGGTAAAAGGGATTAAAAAAAAAGAAGAAGAGAGAGATGAAAAGAGGGGGGAAAGGCCATTACCCACTCTTCACCTTGCCCGGCCTCGTCAACTCCCACTTCTCCCACCCAGCCTGACACATGTCCTCACTGACCACCAAGTCCCGCAACCGCAAGGCCCTCGCAATGGACAAGTCGAGACCCCTCGTCATCAAGCCCGTGTGCCTCACCGTGCTCGTGAACGCATACCACACCAGGGCGATGATGACTCCCATCGCACTCCCCACAAGGACCTGTCGCGGCGTATGGTAATCCAGGTATATCCTGCTCCAGGCCGTCGCGGCAGCCACAACCACCGCCATCAGACTAATGGCCATTCGCTCCAGCAGAGACCACGGCCGTGCTTGTGTCTGCTGCTGCTGTCTGGCCGACGCGGGGGGCTTGTGGCGCAACAGCAGAAACAGCGCGAGGGATACGCTCCAAAAGGCCACAAACTGGGCATGCGAGCTGGGCATGCCGTAACCCTTGCCGTGGATGCGGCGCGGCCGCTCCTCTTTGATGAGTCGCTTGAGGAGGAAATTGAGGGCCTCGCAGGCGAGTTGGCCGGCGAACATGAAGAGGATTTCTACTTCGCGCGTCGAGAGGATGAGGGTGGCGTAGACGACGCAGAGGACTTGGGGGAGGAGGGCTAGATAGGCGCAGAGGAGGGAGATGGGATCGTCGGGGTCCTAGAAGTGGAGAGTTAGTTTGGATCTGCATGGACGTTTTTTGCATTGGTGTCGGTGGTCTGTTGTCTGTTTGACTAGGTCGTCTCCTGTTCCTTCTGTCCGGAATTTGAACAAACAAAAAAACACACAGTTCATGTGAGTAAAACGATTCCTAGACAGAAACGTACATAGTATACATGCGTGACAGAAAGTGACGCCAGAGGAGCAGTCTCGTCAATCATGGCTGCGATCTGGGGTCGAGGTCTAAGAGGAAAAAAAGACGTCTTTTTTTTTTTTTTTTTTTTTTTTTTTGGCCAACAAAGAGGATGTGTTTCACTCGATAAAGGGAGTCTAGGAGGACATCACTGGCGAATTGGGGGGCGCGAAGAGGATTGCCAAAAAGGCGTGTTGAGCGCCTTGACGAAGCCAGAGACGCGACTTTGCTGTTTAGCTGTGGTGATGTCAGAACCGGCACAGACACACAAGCTTCATTCTGGAGTGCTGAGCCTGACGGGTTCCTTGAGACTCGAAGCCGAGGGACTGGGATGGTGTTTGTGGTGTTTTGTGGGGCACCCCGGCTTTTTGATGGTGACCGCCTGCTTTGTTTGGTTAGCGCGGGGAATCACGTGGAAAGAGCCATGATGAGCAGCCGGGATGGACGAATCAGGATTCAATATTCCATCCCAGTGACGGTGTCTTGGCTCCTCGGTCCATCGAGCTGAGGATTTGGACGGGCACGTCGTGTCAAAGTCGAGTCGCATGATTCTTGCTTGGAGCTTTAAACGAGCGTGAAGGGTAATGCGGCAGGACCATCGGACTTGTCGACTGTAGATCCTGTTGTGCTACGGCAAAGTGGCTGTATGCGAAGTGGCTGTGTTGCGGCGTACGAGAGACCAAGAGAAAAAAAAAAAAAGAAAAAGAAAAAAGAAAAAAAAAAAAAAAAAAAAAAGAAAAGTCACAGAGAAGAGTCATACTGGGCACGCGGCCCGTCTTACTCGCGCACTTGTTGGTCGACACATCCTTTCATTACACATGACAGTCTCCGCATCGTAAACAACATCTCTGCCAGATAGCAGAACGAACGGCCTTTCCGCTAAGCAGCATAGCCGTGCACTGGCGAAATCGAAATCACGCGGCGAGTTTTAGTTTTGTGACGGTACAAATTTGCCACCATTCGCCACGGTTTTTTCACATCACACACACACACACACACACTCACTGTCCGTCTATCCGTCTCTCGCTCACCGAATTGCATCATAGCACCTCGTCAGCACACAATAGCCGTGTTCTTGTCGGATTTGTACATCAGACCATGATTTTATAGCCCGCAGATTTGCAACCGTCCTCGAGTCCCTCGGTCCCTCGCCATGGACAGTGCAGGCCACGATGACGATGACGACCCTCGGCTCATGGAGCTCGAGACCCTCGCGGCCATCTTTCCGGAGATACGACACTCACACCGTCCTTCACGGCCCGATGCCAGATCCCGATCCGAATATACCGTTCAACTGGAGCTGCCGGTGGAACCGACACGGCCCGTCACCGTCGTCTTCCCGGCTGCCTCTTCCGCCTCGAATGCAACACACGCAACACACGCAACACGTGCAGGACCAACACACGACGGCCGGATCGGTAATGGGGTGGCGCCGACGACCTCTCTGATAACACAGAATGTTACGCCGGGCCCTGAACCTGTCGATACCCTCCTCGTGTCTCACCTGCCTCCATTGTCCCTGAGCATCACACTTCCAGACGGGTACCCTTCGGAAAAGGCGCCTCGGGTGTCTCTGACGACGGTGCCTCCCTGGCTTGCTAGCACCACGTTGCGTGCTCTCGAGGACGATGGGCCGCGCTTGTGGGAGGAAGCAGGCAGGGACATGGTTGCCTTTACCTACATTGACCATTTGCAGCGAGAGGCGGAGAATGTGTTTGGGACCATGAGTGCGGAGGGTGTGTTGGAGGTGAATCCGGAGCATAAGCTTGCCGTGTTGGATTTTGATATGAATGCGAAAAGGGCGGCCTTTGAGAAGGAAACATTTGAATGCGGCATATGTTTGGGTGAGCCGTCTTTTTTCCTCCCCCCCTTTTGTGTATTCCTTCTTTTTTTCCTTCTTTCTCTGTTCCTCTCTATCAATTCACTTTGTTTTCTTTTTGGCAGTATCCCTCCTCTTGATCAAGTACATTGCAATACAGAAAAAGCGGCTAACATGGTCCCAAGACCCCAAAAAAGGCACCAAATGCCACCGCATGATGGATTGTCACCACGTATTCTGTCTTCAATGCCTTCAAGACTTTTACAACGATGCCATAACCGAAGGCAGCATTTCCACAGTACGCTGTCTGATGCCCAACTGTGCCAAACAACGGGCTTTGCCCTCGGCAGGCAAGGCGGCCAAATCCAAGGTTTTCATCAGCCCAAGCGAACTACTGCAGATTGGACTGACAGAGGACACGGTCAAACGCTACGTCAACCTAAAGTACAAAACAGAACTTGAAGCGGACAAGGACACCATCTACTGTCCTCGCCAATGGTGCAATGGGGCCGCACGATCCACGAAACACCGGAAGCCCCAGGGCTTGGATTTTGCTGAATCAACAGCAACATCATTTTCGACCGAGCAGGAGATGGAGAACCATGGGGGTGATGAAGACGCCGACGCCGACGCCGTTGCCCAACAGACGTTGCAAGCCAACAAGACGAACAAAAAGTTCGACCCAGCTGACCTCTTGTGTATCTGTGAAGACTGCGGGTTTGCCTTTTGTGGTCGCTGCTTACAAACGTGGCATGGAGAGTTTGTCCGCTGCATGCCGAAACGGAGCCAGGATGAATTGACAGACGAAGAGAAGGCTTCTCTGGAATATTTGCAACTACACACGAGCCCTTGTCCCACGTGCAATGCTCCCGCACAAAAGACACACGGGTGCAACCACATGATCTGCTCGCGATGCGACACGCATTTCTGTTACTTGTGTTCGTCATGGCTGGATCCCGCGAACCCGTACAAGCACTACAACTCACAGCCAAACGGCAAAGTCACGTCCTGCTACATGCGACTCTGGGAGCTGGAGGGCGGCGACGGAGACGATGTTGGCTTAGGCTTTGTCGGAGGTCGCGGTGCTGGCGGCGGTGGCGCTGGCGTCCATGTTGACGCTGCCGACGCGGCTGCGGCTGCTGTTGCCGATGCCGCCGCTGTTGTTGCAGGATTACGAGCAGAACTCGAGGCCGAGGAGCTCATTCGGATGGCCCCCGACATTGAGGAGCCTGATACCGACGAGGGCGACGGCGAGCAAGAGGAGGCAGGTCCTCATCGTCCGCACGTTCCAGTCAACCCCGACGGCAATAATGCCGTGGAGGTAGCCCGCGAAGCACCGCTTGTTCTGCGGGTCATGGATAATCAGCCCCGTCGAGAGCCAGCACCGCAGCCTCCTCCTCTTCAACCTGTCCGTGGTCAAGTTGGCGGAGGTCGAGGTCGAGGTCGAGGACGAGGCCAAGGTCAAGGAGGTCAGGGTCGTGGACGCGCACACGTACATGGGCGCGGACCCGAACAAGGTCGACGGCATGATCACGGCGGAGATGCCCGAGCAGTCGGCAACAACGGCAACAACGACAACAGGCCCAGAGGAGGCCACCACCACCAGCACCACCACAATCATCCACAGGCGGCTCGGAGAGCAAGAGCCGGCGGCCGAGGTGCTGGGGCCGGGGCTGGTGCGCGGCGCCATGCTGTCCAAAATGAAGCTGCTGCAGATGGACATGCAGGAGCAGATGCACTGGACGCAGCCCAAGAAGCGTGGGTTCGGCGATTTGTGCAGATGGCGCTCCTCGACGTCGAGGACCAAGTCGACGGGGAAGAATCCGACTCTGATGACGGGGATTGGCGGATCCGGTAGGGGGGCAAAGGAAGGGGGGGGGGGGTGATGGATGGCGACTAGGTATGCCACGTTGCCTGATAAGCCTTTACCGAGGTAGCTTGGCGACGAGTTGTCACTTTGGCCTCGGAAATGCGCCCATTTGCAACAGCCACGGGAATGGCCGCTGCGTTGCCGATACGGATGTGTCGATGCGGTGGGAGAAAGTGGCTATAGACTTTCTTGTTTCCACAAGCCGCTAGGAAACCATGTTGCTAGGAAGACCAAGTCACTAAAAGAATAAAAAAAAAACATTACCCGAATTAAGATTAAATGCGCACTATTCTGTACTGCAATCCTTGTTTCAATTGGCATATGAGCCATCTGTCCTCGATTTTCCCTTTCCATCCAGCACAGGCACCACGTGTTTTTTCTTTTCTGCCCTTTTTACTGAATCCAATCCCCGACGCGCATTCGTTTCAGCAAGCGCATATACCGCGCTTATGTACCATGGCCTATGGACTATGGAGGAGCCCGTTTGAGCCCGGTGATGCAAGACTGCATATGCATTTGCATTTGCGCGTCTGGACTTGTCTGCACGTGTGGGCTTTTTATATATTTTTTTCCTTTCCTTTCTTTTTCTTTTTCTTAAAAAAAAAAAACGCAGAGGAATAGAATGATGGAGTGGCTCCACCATTGAAAGCACCATTTCTTGTGTGGTTATGCATGTATTTTCTTGCTTTTTCTAGTATTTGTTATTTATTTATTTTAGTTTTATATCGTGTTTATTGTTTTTTTTGTTTATTTGTCTTTGTTTTATGTTGTTTCTGTTTATGTTATTTTTACTTGTGTTATTCCTATTTATGCTATCCTATTTATGCTATCCTATTTATGCTATCCTATTTCTGTATTATCTCTAGTCCCCTCTCCACGTCCCTGTTCTCTTTCATTTCCGCCAGTATGCACCGCGCAACTACCTCCTCCAGGTCCTCCCCCTTTTACCTCCCATTACCTCATCCCGGATTCGTTTCCTATTTCTCTTTTTCCCCTCCTTCCTTCTCCCGCTTGATATTAAAGAAATAGAAAAAAAAAAAAAAAAAGGTACATGCATATGTACGTGGAATCATAAAAATGCGCCCATGCCCATTTCCTGCACGAGACGTCATGCCACGCCCGGCCCTACCATGTCATGTCATGCCATGTCGTGTCATGTTATGTCATGCCATGCCATGCCATGCCATCCCCGTCCACCAGCTCGGAGGCTTTGAACCCAATCCTCTATTGCTCGTAACGTGCCTCTTCGGCCCTCCCCTCCGGCCTTTTGCGCTTCGCTCGTGGTTCGCGTTGCGGGCGTGTCCCGCTGGAGGAAGGAGAAAAAAAAATTCAAATTCAAATTCAAACAAGAAAATGAAATAAAATAAAAACATATATTATGGTAAATTACTAGTCGAGTAGAAAAAGAAACAAGAAATACGAAACAAAACATAAATGAAAGACACGCATATATGGAAGATAAGGAAAAAGAAAACCAAGATCACGATTCCCCGACACTAATGCACCTCATGCACGGGAAAAAAGAGTCTAGCCTCACTCCATGCACGGTGATTCGTCCCTCCGTGTCCGAGATTCCGAGATTCCGACGCATCAAGTGGACCCCTGGATAGTTTGTGTGCGTATCATGTGTTTTGTGGCGTTGATGTCTCGATATGGGTTATGGGTCCTTGAGAACTTGGTCATGGTTCGGGCGTCTAGGGGGGGCTATTCTACGAGGGTAAATGGCGTGATGGGGTGGTAGTTGTTGTTTGGAGATGTATTTTGTATGTGTGGATATGGTGTATTGGGATGGGGTTGATGGGAGTGAGATATGGGAATGGGATGGGAGTGGTTTTTCTTCAAAAGAGAGATGATGGGAGTGGACTGTGCGAATGAGTATCATCATCTGATGACAAATATATGGAAATGGTTCTGATGAGAGGTATGGGAATTGGTCGGCGAGAAAGGATTGAGTATCGAAAAGACAAGGGCAGAAAAGGGTTGAAACATAGAGAATACAAGAAAAGAACGATATAAAAAACCTAGATGTTAAATTAGAAACTTGGTATAAAAAGGGAAATAAGAATAAAATAAGAATAAAATAAGAAAAAAGAAAATAATAAAAAAAAAAGAAGTAATAAAAAAGAAAAAAGAGTCATAAAAAAAGACAAAAAAAGTAAGCAATAAAAAAGCAGAAAAAAAAGAGCAAAAAGGGAAAAGGAGAAAAAGAGAAAACAAAACGCTAAAATACCATACCAAAACTTACCATCCTCTGTGAGTCTGATCCATTAATCCGCCCTCAACATCGCCTAGAACCATGTAACGCTGTCACGTTCCCGCATCGCCACGCACCGCGCCACGCCACGCAACAACACACATAAAGATGGAAGAAAAAAAGAAAAAGAAGACAAATACGCAAATAAACAAAGATAATACCCAAAAGAGACTTGTACATACCCGGTGGCCTTATTCATGCAAGATCCCTCCCCTTAAGTAGCGTGCTATACATGAGAAGCGTGGAAATACCCGATGTTTTATCCGCGATGCAAGCCGAAGAGAGGGGAGGGGTCGGATCGGGTTGTTGGTGAGATGTTTTGGGGGGGGGGGTTTGGTTTGGCAAAGACGTCGGGCAACAGAAGCAGGAAAAAAGGGAGAAAGACAGAAGGGGCAAGAGAACAAGAAGATATTAAAAAAAAGGCACAGAAAATAAGGACATATTTGACATATGAAATATCAACACCAAAGAATCACAACGGATAGATGAGAACATGGCATGAGCACTGAAAAGTCCTTCACGCCCACGATGGGGTATGTACATAATATGATTATGGAAAAAAAGAAAGGGAAAAAGGAAAAAGGAAAAAGAAAAATGAAAAATGAAAAAATGAAAAAGCGCTCGGGGCTCGGACCTTCTCCTGGGTATCCCTGATGCTTATTCCCATAGGTGAAATCCGCGTTTTATAATAGAGGCATAAAATACCGCAGCATAAGTTATGTGCAGATTGGATAATTTACGTTGTGGCATAAGGGGAAAAAAGGAAAAAAAAAAAAACGGAACCAAAACACTCGAATGAACAAGAATCAACGCAACCAACAAATCAAGAGAGAAATGAAAGCCAAGAAAAAGAAAGGGCTCAACGTATCACGCACGAACAAAAACGTATCCCTCGCGCGAGCCCCCCGTCAAACTCGGCTCTCGAGAACCAGTAAGGACGCCTGTTAAAGATGATCTGCTGCACTGCATGGGTGCGTGTAAAAAGATGTTTTTTGTTTCTTTTCTTTTTTTCTTTTTTTGTTTTTTTGACAGGAGTAACAACAGGTGTGTCGTGCATATGTAGAGATTGAACAGGGGCGAGCAGAGATACGCGATTTGGACTCGGTATGCACAACAGAGGTAATGCTTTCGGGATTTGAAAGCCGGGGAATGAGCCCTGGTTGATATCCGTGTACGTAGTGGTGGACAAGAATACACAGACCGAGGCTGCTTGGATAGATTGACATCATGTCGGTAGGATGACTATCTGTATCTTGACAAGACGCAGCTGGGGCATCCAGGCATGTTCGTGCTTTCGCAGATGAAAAAGGTGAATGAAAGAAATTTAAAACAGAAGCAGAGGAAGAATGAAAATCTCATGAAAAAGAGGAAGAAGAACAAGAACAAGAACAAGAAGAAGAAAAGTCCAAAAGAAAGAAACAATTTCTATCTCGTCTTTGTGGATGGGGAAGGAGGTTCGTGGCCAGTTCTATGCTCCCCCTTTCGCCCCGCAGCATGGCGTACACACATGAGCGGCTTTTGGTTTTTCCCTTGCAGTCTCGCATTTTTCTTTCATTTCTTTTGTCTTTGTTTTATTTCTCATCATCATCTTCTCCTCTCGCAGAGTCCAGACATCAAAGGAAATGAATCGCTTGATCACACAGAGGCAGATGCCCAGTACCGACAGGCAATGACGGGCGATGACAGGCGCTGACAGACTGCGGGTTGTACAGCCACAACATTGTACGGCAAAGCGCAGCGGCAAAAGGGGGTTTGGCCTGTCGTTATGCCATATTTGCGCAGGGATCCGATGTCAATATCCGCCGCCGAAGCGCAAGGCTACAATAGGAACACATGCCAGCCACACACCTCGTATGTGCCATATGTACATGTATAAGTAAGTATAGGAGGGAAAGCCTGATCTCCTGAATGAGCAAGACGGCGGGCGATTCAGGACCAGCCGCCGCTTCAGGTGCTTCAGGTTCAGGTTTGGGTTCGAGTCGGTATTGCAAGTCACACCATTGTCAAAATGGCAGAAAACGAGAGCCTATCATGATCTTGTCCTGAGTGGCAAGCAGGGCAAACCAGGGCAAACCGAGGCAAACCAAAATCAGCTTGTACCGGGCATTACCGAGCCGGTTATTGATATCGCCGAGCGAGGGGCCTTCCCCATCCATGTTTCTTTCGCAAAGAGCGCCGATCGGTTGAGCGGAAACCCCTTCTAATTCGGTCTCTGTATCGTCTTCTTCGGATAGTTGGGTTATTTGCACAATATCTCGTCTTTCAAACGATTCTCTCTCACAATCTTTGAGCACATCTCGAAACGACCCGAAACCTTGCTCCAGCGCGAGGTAATCAAGGCCCATGCTCTGCTAAATACGCAGACAAACCAGAGTGTGTTCTTGTGTAATTCGTAGCCGGATTTATTTCAACAACTTTTCACCATCATCATCAAAAAATTTTGTTCATCTGCGGCCAGATGGGTAAGCAAAAGAGATTTCTCTCGCCGATACCGAACAAATGTCACCAAGTCCCAAGGCACCTCCGTCAAATGTCAGGCTCAATTAGAGAAAGCAGCTCATGTACCTTTGCATTCTTGGCAAAGGTCGCATGACACACTCAAAGAGGTGGCCTGAATAAGACCTTGTCGAGCACAACATTACATGCTGTTCGGGAGGGGCATCTTCAAAGCGAAATTGAGGACGGAAATAGTAAGTCAAATGATCAATCTGTATTCGGTGTTGATTGCCGTGCGTATTAGTGTTTTGAATGCAGGCGCAGATTCTCCTGCCCAGCAAGGCCCGCAATTTGTCCCATTTTGTTGAGTGCATACATAGAGGCATGTACATGTCTGGCCAACGGCAGTCTCCGTTAAAAGCAGACTGGCTCGTAAGCGACAATGAATGAATGTAATGTTGCGTCAGAAATTTAGCCGCTTTCGCCAAGGAGCTGGGTGTGTTCTCTGTTTTCTGTTTCCGTTTCTTTTTCCCTTTTTTCCTTTTTCCTTTTTTTTTTTCCTTCGGGAAGGAGGGGGCAGGAGACGAGAGAAGGGCGGGTGATGAAGAGGGGGGGGGGGGACATAAACGCACCTCAAAGCTAACCTGGTCCCTCGATTGGATAGTAGGATAGACCCAGCCTTTCGAGTGATTCAGGTGATATTCTACGTATGAATGTAGATGAGCCTCTCGGAGTACCTCGAATCATTCGGGCCTTCCAAAAGCCAGAGACGAGGCCTGCCTTACTGATAATGAGACGGCCAGGGGGGGGAGGAAGAGGGGGCGTGGCTGTCGCGGCTTTACACATATACATAAATATACATGCCAGGTAAGTAGCCAAAGTCGTCTTCTCTGCCGCAGCTGGCGCACGATACAGCCTGGAAGAACAGAAGACATCCATGCACAAGCCTCCAGATCAGAAACAGAGCAGAGCGTGTTGAGTGTTCAGAATGTGCGCACATGGGGGAGGGAGGCACGGCAGGACCATATGATTCTGTGCTCATTTGTCCGCATGGCCTATCGCGCGTGCGTAATTGTCTTGTCCCAGACTCCGAGCCAAGCTGTCTTGGAATGCATGAGAAGTTGCCGACCACTCCGGTCGTCGAAATAGGTAGACCAGCTTGCGCATTTGCTATGCAGTCCTGAGCACAGCAACCATGATCATAATAGCATTGACTAGGTGGCGCAGCTACCATGCGTTTTCTTTTTTTTTCTTTTTCTTTTTTCTTTTTTCTTTTTTCTTTTTTCTTTTTTCTTTTTTCTTTTTTCTTTTTTCTTTTTTCTTTTTTCTTTTTTCTTTTTTCTTTTTTCTTTTTTCTTTTTTCTTTTTTCTTTTTCTTTTTTCTTTTTTCTTTTTTCTTTTTTCTTTTTTCTTTTTTCTTTTTTTCGTTCCTTT
>AFRA01000216.1:0-40603 GCA_000223055.1 Claviceps fusiformis PRL 1980
TTTTCTTCTTTTTTTCTTCTTTTTTTCTTCTTTTACCTCTTCTCTTCTTTTGTTCCTTCTTTTCCTATCATCTAACCCTACCCCAGAATCCTGGCCCGCTCCCACGGCAACTACCTCGCCCAAATCAACATCCGCATGAACGAACGACAGGAGCAAACAGCCGATGTCCTCGGTAAGCTCACCGTTCTGGGCACCATTGTCCTCCCCATGAACATCATCACCGGGCTGTGGGGCATGAACGTCTGGGTTCCCGGCCAGGAGTACGAGGGCGATCTAGCGTGGTTTGCCTGGATCACGGGCGGTCTGCTCTGTTTCGGTCTCGTCTGCTACTTGATTGCCAAGAGGGTGTATAAGATTGTGTAAAGGGTCAAATATTCATTATACACCTGGAAAAATGAGTTGGGAAAAAGAAAACATCTAAAGAAGTACAGTGCTCATTTTTTCTTCTGGATTTCATGAAACATGGAGTCAGGGGTCTTTTTTTTTTTTTTTATTTTGCTTTCTCTTTCTTTTTCTTTTTCGTCTTCTCTTTCCTTGGCGTGTGCCTTTTGGCTTTGGTCTTTGTAAAGAATCGATGCCTCGTGGTGATGTGCTTTTGCTCGATAGACTCGGTGGGGCGGGTTTGTTTCGCATGTGTGGTGTTGTTTCGTGCTTGGGGAAAAGGGGCGCATGTCGGCAGGATGGCTTTTCTATATCATTGTTCTGAAGGAGCTCTTTTATGTGGCGTTGAGGCTGGTTCTATGGTTAGAAACATGATTTGGTCATTGCAGGTATTATTTGGTCACAATGCCATTGTTGAGATCTCATCATCATGAATGGATTGGTTGCACTGTAGCTCCCGACTGGTCTCATGGCTATGATTGAAGTGGTCGCATTACAGTTACTGATCTGCTCACAGTAAACTTCCCCATTTGGTCACGTTTACATTACTTCACCCTCCATGTATATGATCAATCCCTCTCAAAGGGGCCCGAGGTTTCCGTCTTCGTCTTTCGTCTTTCCCAAGAACAAAGCCTTCTACTACACGTCCTCTGAAAGACAACTGGAGAAAAACCTTCTATCACGTAAAGAAAAAAGAAAAAAAAACAAAGGGAAAAAAAAAACACGTCCTTCCGAACAAAATACATCCCTTCACTCCACGCGCCATCTCATACCAAGCCCTGTTCCCATAACTGCACCTTTGTACGGCTCTTGTGTATTTGCGAACATGGTCCACGGATTTTGCCTCGCCATGGCTAATTGTGCCGACTGGCTGCACACGTCTAGCCCGCTGGTATACATGACCGTGCAAGTACACGCTACTTTGCCGGTCTTTGTGCTGTTCTTTTTTTTATATCTCGTGTCTCGCGCGCAGATGAGCGATAGCATGAGTCGTATTGTAAACATGGGCTTTTGTTGTTCATTTTCAAAAAAGAAAGAAAGAGAGGGGGGGAGGGAACAGAGTGTCAGATTCGTTGGTATATTGTTGCTGCTTGCGGAACCGGATGAAAAAGTCCTGCGCGGACATTCTCTGCGTGGAGATTCTTTTGCCATGTTGGGCTTGATGCGTGGTATACATGTACGTGTATGTATAGATGACATGGAATGAAGATGACGCACATTGCGCCACATCCCACATACATGCTTCATCTTCGTTGCGAGGCAAACGTCGCCCGCAAGGCCATAATCTGCTGCTTATCGGGCTCGGGTAGCATGTCGATCTGCGCCTGCGTCAAGTCCATGACGGCTCTCATGAGAGCGTCCGTGTCCTGTGCTGTTGTTGCTACTCCTGCTGATGCTGCTGATGCTGCGGGCGCGGGGGGTGCTGCCGACGGTGCGCCGTAGGCGGGTTGAGCAGCCGCTGGAGGCGCAAAAGGCATCACGGCAATGGGCGGCGTGTTGTTGGCCGCTGCTGCCGCGTACCCCGACACGGCTGGCGGTGCGACAAACGCGGCCGAGGCGGGCTGTGGCACTGGCGGCGGAGCGTTGGGGTCGACAACCGACTGAATTGCCTCGGGGGAGATGAGGCCCATGAGCAGAAGTGCTTGGAACACAGCATAGGACAGCTGTGGCGCCTGTTGAAGAAGTTCGGTGGCTCGTTGAGGTTCGTTGGTGGCCAGTGTCTTCATTTGGCTGAGGATATCGAGGAGCTGCGACGGTGGTAAGGTGTTGAGGGTTCGCGAGATGGCATCTGTGCAGGTCAATCCTGGTGGGATTTCCTTTCCAGCTGGTAGAGGAGGTAGCGAGCTTGGCTGGGAGCTGTATAGATTGGCCGCCGTGCCGTTGGTAGGAATCGATGTCATCTACAGCAGAAGAAGAAGAAGAAGGTGATTGCATGTCAGTCATTGATCGTCGTATCCAATCCATGGCGAAGGCGTCTTTTTTTTTTTTTTCTATTTCTCTGTTCATTACTTTTTTTTTCTCTTTATTTGCATACCTGGTTGTCATCATCGCCGCTTTTTTGTTCATTAGAAAAATCGACGCGGAGCTTGCGACCCATGACTTCGAAGTCGTTGAGGTTTCGTACCGCCGATGAAGCGCTGTCTGTACGGAAGGGAGAAGGGGGGATACGTCAGCGGACACAAGATTGCTGGGCAAACGCCGTTTGTCGTTCTCGTTTCTTATGGATTGGTTCTCGTTTCTCATAGATGGGGTGTCACGAACCAGTGTCTGGGTAGTCTGCGAAACCAAAACCCTTGGGCCGACCGGTTTCCGAATCATATACCAGCCGAAACCGCTCGACTTTGCCAGCGCGGCCAAAGATTTCTGTGATTTGCTCTTCGGAAAGGCCTGCAGTGAGGATCTCAGTAAGCGGAAGCAGGCACTAGGCAGGAAGCAAGGGCAAGAGAAGAGCTGCGCGGCGCAAACGCAGGATGCGTGACGTACCGTAGGGAATATTTCCCACAAAGACAACACGGGACGGCGGTCTTGTCGACATGGTAGACGAGGGATGATGTGGTTGGTTTTATTCTTTTTTTTTTTTCAATCCGTTCTTGGTGAGTGTTGTAGTGTTGCGTCGAAGGACGAGGCAAAGCGCAAACTCCTATGTCACGAACTCGAGTTCTTTTTCGTCGTCGTCTAGGTGCGAGTCGTGAAATGCGCAGCTGGCTCGGTCGACGAGAGAGCCTTCCTTGTCTCTTTTAGCTCCCAGCCAGCTCCCAAGTGTCGTACTTTGTTCGTCTTGGCCGTCGTCTTCTGGTTCGAAAATGGAACACAATTTTCCTCCAGTCTCGTCGCGCCTTCGTCCGTCGTCGTCGTCTTCTTCTTCCGTCTCTTCCCGTGAACAAGTCAACAGTCAACAGCTCGACTCGGAAACTTCTCGTGGCGCCGCTACCCGGCGATTTGCCGATCGGCCCAGCCTGCTCCATGTGGGTCCCTGGCCCAGAACAAGGGGACCTGCAAGTGCCGTGCTCGGCCCTCGCTCAGCCTCGCCTCAGGCCCCGGCCCCGGCCAGTACTTGCGACGGTGGCCTCAACGCCATTCGATGTCTAGTCTGGTCCGTTTCCTCGTCTCGCCATCTTTGCGACAGGAAACGCAAGCTGCATGGAGCCAGCATCTCCAGCATCTCCAGCATCCCCGCCGCCCCTCATTCTCTTCTCCATTCCTCGCCGAGTCAATTGGCTTCCATCAGCATAGTATACTCTGGCAAGGACTCGTCGACATTTGAGAGTTGCCTGTAGCACAAAGCCCTCGGAAGAGCTCGGCGCCGCTTCTGAGTACCAAAAAAAAAAAATCCTTCCACTTTGGCTCTGAACCGCATTCATTTTTCTACTTGAAGAAGGGCGAAAAAAAAAGAAAAAAAAAAAAAAGAAACCCTCACGATGCCAGCCAGGTCGAGGTTCACGAAGCTCGATGCTTTCACAAAAACCGTCGACGAGGCGCGCATCCGCACCACCAGTGGTGGCATTGTGACCATTGTGTCCCTGCTCGTCGTGCTGTTCCTGTCATGGGGAGAATGGAACGATTACCGTCGGGTTCTGATACACCCCGAACTTGTGGTGGACAAGAGCAGAGGTATGGTGGAAGAATAAAGGAAATAAAGAAAGACGGTCATATCTTACCATATAAAAAAAGAAGGAAAGAAAGAAAGAAGAAAAAAAATGGCTGAACTGACCAGATCATTTTGCACACAAATACAGGAGAGCGCATGGAGATTCATCTCAACATCACCTTTCCGAAAATACCTTGCGAGCTGCTCACGCTTGATGTCATGGATGTCTCGGGCGAACAGCAACATGGCATCGCACACGGTGTGAATAAAGTGCGGCTTCAACCCGAATCCCAAGGCGGTGGTGTGATTGATATCAAGTCCTTGAAACTGCACGACGACTCTGCCGAACATCTCGACCCAAACTACTGTGGTGGATGCTACGGCGCCACGGCACCGCCCGACGCCAAGAAGGCCGGCTGCTGCAACACTTGCGACGAGGTTCGCGATGCCTACGCCGCCCACGGATGGGCATTCGGCCGGGGTGAGAACGTCGAACAGTGCACCCGCGAGCACTACGCCGAGAGGCTGGACGAGCAGCGCGAGGAGGGCTGCCGAATTGAAGGTGGACTACAGGTGAACAAGGTTATCGGAAACTTTCATCTCGCTCCTGGCCGCAGTTTCAGCAACGGGAACATGCATGTCCACGACCTCCAGAACTACTGGGACACCCCCAACGGCAAGCAGCACGATTTTACCCACATCATCCACCACCTGCGCTTCGGTCCTCGGCTTCCTGCTCAGATTGTTGAAAAAATCAACACGAACCGCCGGCCCGGGGTCAACCACTACCAAAACCCTCTCGACGGTACCAAGCAGGTGGCGACGGATCCAGCCTTCAATTACATGTACTTTGTCAAGATTGTGCCCACTTCATATCTACCCCTGGGCTGGGAGAAGAACAAGAGGGAGACGTTTGGCATGGTGTTTCCCAATGGCGACGGCAGCCTCGAGACGCACCAATACTCCGTCACCAGCCATAAGAGGAGTCTGCAGGGTGGCAACGATGCTGCCGAAGGCCACGCGGAGCGTCAGCATTCACAGGGTGGTATTCCTGGCGTCTTTTTCCAATATGTAAGTCCATCAAAAAAGGGTCATAGGGTCTCTTCCCCTGCTCCCCAAAGCCAAATCGCACGCGCATGTTGTACGGCCAATTTCTTTGGGCTAACCACACCACACTCGGGGGCAGGATATTTCTCCCATGAAAGTCGTCAACCGCGAGGAACAAGCCAAGAGCTTTACTGGATTCCTGGCGGGACTCTGTGCCATTGTCGGCGGTACTCTGACCGTTGCTGCTGCCATTGATCGCGGTTTGTTCGAGGGCGCCTCGAGAATTAAGAAGATGCGATCAAAGGAGCTGTAAATTCATATACATAAACCCACACAAACCCGATAGAATGAAATGGTCGGAATGGCTTTGTTGTAGATGGTGGTGGAGCAGAGTGTGTTGGAGCATGGGAAATGGCGTTCCTTTTTTTCTTTTTCTTTTCTTTTTCTTTTTTTTTGTCCCTTTTTGGTATGATGTGGTATCAATGTCCTCTTTTTTTTCGGGATGGTTGTAAAAGCCTCTCATGCTACAGACGCTGCGTGTTATTTATGGCAAGATGTGGAGAAAAGCGGCGTACGTTTGTTGGAGCAGGGGAAGTTGGCTGTGGAGTTGGTGAATCTTATAGACACGGGCTACGAGGAGAAGGATAGAGCTGGTACGTGTCCAGAGGAGCGGGGTGATGTAAGTGTGTATGTCTGCATGCGTATGTAAGATGGGCCAACTGCGTGCCGAGAGTATTTTCTATTTTTGTCAAGTAGTCGGGGTCATGTAGGGGTAGACTTTTGCATTTACAAAATCGCCCACTGTCTTGCTCGCTCAATCAACATGGGACCGTTGGCCGTTGCACGTGTATCGTCCCTCCGGCCGAGCCATTGAACAAGAGAGGACAGAATCGCTACAGGGTAACAAACGCCCTAGGAGAAAAATTCTTGCGGCGCGTGGCGTTGCGTGCAGTGCCCCTTTCCTGAAAAAAAAAAGGCAAAGAAAAGAAAAGAAAACGTTTATCATGGGAAAAGAAAAGGGTGAAGAAGTCGACAAATGGCTGCTTGGTTTGTTCGAGGTGAAGTGCTCTCGTCTGTCCGGTCGGTTCCATCTGGCGCGGCAGGCACGACACCACGTCGCCATGCAGCGGAATCAGAGACCAGGGGCATTGCGAAAGTGACGAGATGATGACGAGGGCTGTGTTTGGGAGAGATGTGTTTTAAATAATCATTTTTTTTTCAGAAAGAAGAGGAAGAAGAAACGGAAAAACAAACCCCACGCATACACCCAGAATTAGAATGGCTGACCCAAACGTTTCAACACGGCCACGAAATCAGAAACCAACCGATCGACGGCGCACCGGCCAAGCTGGCGCTGCCCCTCGTGCCAGCTTGGACCCCTTTCCCAAGTGACAAGTCTCAGTGAACATCGAACATCGAACCTCGAACCTCGAACATCGAACAAGAGAAGCGACGAAGCAACCAGGTCTCTTTTTCTTAACCCCCTTGGCTTGCTGCCCCCCAAGGGACGCTGCCAATTCAGAGCATGCACCCCGGACTCGAGCCAAATGCGTTGGCCATCTCGCCCAATCAGACATGCTGGGCCCCTGGTACACAGCGGATGGGGCTTATGTGGACAAAGGAGGTTGGCGTGGACGGCGTGGACGGCGTGGACGGACGAAGGATGCCATGGGATGACGAGTTGGCTTTAAATGGGGTTGGGTCATGGGAGGCGGTGATGGTTGGTGGTGGTGGTGATGATGGTGATGGATGGCGGTACATGGCGATGGGATGATGATGATGATGATGATGGTGTTGATGATGCTGCAGCTGGCAGACTGCAGTCATGAGGATTTGGTTGTTTGGTTGTTTGGTTGCTGCCATGTCGCACATTGATCTCGCTCGTATTCCGTTCCCTTTGGGCCACTCTCACTCTGGTTGGCCCTGGCACGTTGGCTGGGGAGTCTGTGGAACTGTTCAATGTTGCGTCCACCCCCCCCCTCTCCCTCTCCGAAAGCTACATGACATATGGAGCAACGAGTGACAGACAGTGCGTCGCCTCCTGACTGCGCTGTGTGTGCTGGTCCATGTCGCTGGCGATGGAGTGCCCACTGCCCACTGCCCACTGCCCAGCGTGCACCGCCCACCAGCGGCACACCACACTATGCACAGACCTTGGCAGCCCGGACTGTTGGCAGCAGTTGGCAGTTGACCAGCAGCTGGCAGTGCAGTTGACCTGCAGCTGGCCAACAGCTGGCCAGCACTCCCAAAGTCTGGTGACCTGAACCCCCCCCCTTGACTCCTCCTCTGGATCCCGGTCCGTGGATGCACCGCCCGCCCGACTTCTCCTCCATCCTGCGCGTTTTGGTGCGTTTGTGTGGCAGGCAGCAGTGTCTGGCTCCAAACCTCCGCCGTTTACCATCACCTCCTCGCCCGTCCCCTCTTCTTGCTTGCTCTCATCGATTCTACACACCGTAGTTCGATCGTCGGATTGAGCCGCCTGGGCACGCACCGCAAAACCAGGCATATCTCATATCGCACATCCGATACCGCACATTGCGCATTGCACATTGCCTTGCCTTGCCTTGCCTTGCCTTGCCTTTTGTCTTGGCTCTCCACCATACCACGCTCGCCGCCGTCGCCTTCTTTTTCGCCGTCTTTTCGCCTCCTTTCGCCTTCTCACGCTCATTATTTTTTTTTTTTACTTTGAGAACCCAATTTACTGCGGCGACCCCGGTCCCAACGTATCGCCAGCTCGACCTATACCATTTCCCAGCCCCCCCAGACTACTTTCTACGAATTCCTTCCAAGCTCAACTTGGTCGCCTCTGGTGTGCGACCGCTGCATGAACGCAGCCGCCTAAAGTACTTTCCCCAAAACCTTTCCCTTCCCTGTGTTCGGGTCACTGGCTTGTCTGTCACGGAACTCTCCTTGCTTGTATCCTTCTACCATTTTATTCTGATTGGTCGAGCAACATAGCCGAACCACGGTTTAAACCTGATTTTCGAGAACAACCATCGAATGCCAAGGGAGGAATAAAAAAGAAAAAGAAAAGAAAAGCCCGCCATCTCTGGGAGTCGGGTTTTCTCTCCCCATCTCTTTCCCTCTCTTCTGTCTTCCGATCGGACTCACCTGCTCGCGCAACAAAAGTTGTCACTGCGCTCCTCCGTTCTTTGAGGAGTTCAGCATCCTCGCAACCTCTCCATGGTCGTAAAACACCCGACCGACTGACCGAGACAGACACGTCGACGGCGCGCTGCACAAAAAAGCAATCAAAGCAACCAAAGCAACCATGGAGAATCGGCCGCACCTGCTCGACTTGCGAGCCGATTCGCACTCTTCCGCTGCATCGGTCATGTCGAAACCTCTGCGATCGCCCCGTATGCACATTGTCGGTGAAGCGCCGCCAGAGCTGTCTCCCTTGGATGCGTTTGCCCTCCAGAGCCGACTGTTGGCCAGACAGCTGCAAGAATGCGACAAAGATGGAAACAGGATGAGCAGGCTTCCTCCACTCACCATAGAATCGCCGTTGGTTCTGCAGGGTCGATCAGATTACTTCCGGTCTTTGTCGGCGGAATCCTCAATGGACGACTTCGAGTCCCCCGAAATTTCTTCCCGTCCCGGCCTTCAAACAGAAATCGAGGATGCTTTCACCAACGACCAACGACCCAGATCACTGCATCCTCGCGTGAGCCGGGTCTCACCGTCGCCTGATGCGGATGATGCACCCGCGATGCCAGGCGTTTTCCCCAACGAGCTGCGAGGAAGGCTGATGGACGATGCTGCACAGGATAGGACCGACTATGGTGCGCGCCACGAGCGCTCCCCATCACCCATCCAGAGCGATACCCAGTCCCAATATGGAGAAAAGCCCTCTGAAGCCTCGCCGTTTCGCCAAACCAAAAAGTATCGCACTGACCTGCACTGGCAGGGCGCCTCCTCTACAGCGTCACCGGAACGCCCGAGACAGGAAAGTTTTGATGAGCTAGGCCTCGTACCGCCGCCGTCGCTCTTCGCCAAGCGTCCGCCGAGCGTCCTTTCGTCTGTTGTTCCGGAAGACGACGAGACCTGCAGCAACATGGGAGGTTCGTCCCAGTCCTATCCTCGAAAGTTATCCACCGGAAGTGCAGCCTTGGCCAACGCGATGCCGTCACCTGCCTTGAGTTCATCCTTTCGAAGATCACTTTCTACCGCCTCCGACTCGTCTTTTCTACCACGCCCCTCCTTCAACTTTTCGAGACCCATCAGCCGAGCAGGTACCCCTGGATTGGACATTCCTGCTCGGCAGGCTTCCTCGGACAGCCAACCTTCGTTCATCCTGGCGGATGATACGGCGCACACGCCGGTCAGCATGCACAGCGAGGCATTCATGGACCAGCAGGCAGACGATGGAAAGCCCGTCGCATCGTCCTACATTTATTCCAAGTTCTCTCTCCCCAGGGGCAAGTCGCTCCAACGATCCGAGTCCCACGACAACAACTCGTTGGCATCCACCCAGTCGGAGCATCCCACGGCGTCGGCGAGAAACCAAACCAGTCGATACCCCCTCGGTGCCGCACCCCCATCTCCGCCAACACGGCCCTCTAGTTCATCCGCCCGAAATGTGCCGGACGACGCCATTAGCCTTCTGAGTGGTGGCATGACCCGACCCTCGGTCGACGGCGGCAACACGAGCGTTGACGGCCCCAGACTTGGCGCCACTGCCACTGGATACCCATCTTCTAACCCCCTTCGTCCATCCATTGAGATGACTGGTCAATCGGAAGAATGGCCGAGAGGACGATCCCGTACTTCTGTACCACATGAGTCGCAACGCGGCAGGACACCCGCCTCTACTACCACGAGTGATTCTGCCAGCACGATCCGCCCACCGCCCACCGCCCGATCACTTGTCCCAACGGCGGCCGAAATGTCGGCCGAAGAACATCTGGCCAAGGGTATCAAATGTCACGAGAACGGCTCGCTGAAGGAGTCCACATACCATCTCAGGTTAGCTGCGCGACAGAATAATCCGACGGCTATGCTCTTGTATGCATTGGCATGCCGGCACGGCTGGGGCATGCGACCAAACCAAAGAGAAGGAGTGGAATGGCTGAGGAAAGCCGCCGAGCACGCTAGCATCGAAATAGCCGGCGATGAAGATCTTGAGAAAGAGGGTCGCGCGCCCCCGGCCGATGTTGTGGAAAGGAGAGCCCGTAAGGCTCAGTTCGCTCTGAGCATTTATGAGCTCGGCGTCTCTCACATGAACGGATGGGGGATTGAGCAAGACAAAGCTCTTGCGCTGCGATGCTTCGAGATTGCAGGAAGTAAGTGGAACTGTTTCATTTGTCGTTATAACGACCCCCCGCGTGAGAGGACCAAACACTAATTTTTTTTCCCCTTCTTTTCCTTTCTAGATTGGGGCGATGTTGATGCCTTGGCCGAGGCAGGATTCTGCTATGCCCAAGGTGTAGGATGCAAGAAGAACTTGAAGAAGAGTGCCGGGTTTTACCGTATGGCCGAAGCAAAGGGCATGAGCATGGTCGGAAACAGCTGGTAAGTACTACGACTAGCCACTAGCCACCTTGAGAGTTTTTGCCGTGTTGCCTTTTCTGAGCCGCTGTTGCTAATACCACACCACTTTCCCCCCCTTCCAGGATCCACAAGGCCAAATACAACGATACCGAAAAAACTTCGGCCACTGAAAAGGGCAAGAAGAAGGCACGAAGCAAATCTCGCACTAGAACCATGTTTGGCCTCAAGTCATAGGAAAGAGAGCCAACCCATGATTTAAAACAAAACCTCTTAACGACTCTTGACGGCTCCCATCATCATCATCATCATCATCATACCCCATCTCCTTGTCCGCTACGGAGTTTCAATTCTTAGCCTTGTTCGCAACGTTTTTCATATGTCGTCGCTTCGGCAATTTTTCCTACATACATTTTTTTTTTAAAGATTCCCCGCCGCTTGTAGCCGTCCGCATGGAAGAAGAAACCACCATCACCGTCCTTTATCGCCCGTCTCTTCTGGACTGCACGCGACGTGCAGACACATTCTACATAGTATTCCTTCTCGGCAACAGTCGTCGCAAAAGTTTCCACCAGAGCAGCAAAACGACCATGATACTCCGCCAAACCACCCCTCATCAAGAAACGGCACTTTATATTCCTTTTCCTCTTCGTTTTCTTCCAAAATCTTCTTCTCACTTGACTGTCCAAAGGGCTTTTATTTCACACACTTTCTTCGCCTTTCTCCTTCCATTCTTCTTTGACGCCCATATTTCTCTCACGTATCATCAGGTCTGGGACCAGTAGAAAAATGGTGCTTTACTTTTCTTCCTCTGATCTTTTGCGATCCTATTTTTANTTTTTTTTTTTTTTTTTTTTCTAACTTTCATATACAGAGGACTTCTGCTTTCTTTTTGTAGCATACAACGACAATATATTTCACCATTTTGCGGTACCTCAATTCATTTTTTCGTGTTCTTTTTTCTTTCCGTACTTGTAGTGCGTGACGCAGGCACGTCGCTACCCCTCCTTCCATGTCTGAGTGCTTGGAACACGGTCCCAGGTAGGCCTCGCCACGAGATTTGCTTATGACTTGGATTCGTGATGGGAGAGCGTTGTGCGGAGGGTTATTCTAGTTGTTTTGCTGTTGGGAAGGTGTAGTTTTGCTGTTGAGAAGTCGTAGTTCTTTTACTGAATGAACGGAAATGAGATGGAAGGAGAGAAAGAGAAAAAGAGAAAAGAGAAAGGAAGAGAAGATTAAGAAAAAAAAGAAGAAGTGATAAAACGTAAAAAAAAAGTAAAAAAAAAAAAGAAAGAGAGAGAGAGAGAGAAAATAAGAAAGAAAGAAATAAAATAAATATAATAAAATATAATAAAAAAAGAAAGAAAAGACGAGAAGGATTTTCTAAAAAAAAGAGAGGGAGAGAGAAAAGAAGAGCAAGTAATAACTATAAGGATCCCTTACCTTGTTGTATTCGACTTTCTTGCACAAAAACTACGACATTGAAGACGAAAAAATTTGCACAAAAATACGATAGAAGACAAATAAGAAGAAAAAAAAAAGTTCGTATTGTTACACACATCTACTCTTTACCCCCAAGTCTTCACGTCTGTATCCCTCTCTACTAGGTGGATTCGAGGGCTCTTCCGACTTCATCTCAAGAATCTACATCCATCTTCTCTGCTTCAACGGGCACCTCGGTGATGCTCACGTACCGCCCAATCTCGTTCTTCTTGATAATCTTCTCATTGAGAACCGCAGTGGTTCCCTTGGGATAGGCGTAGCTCTGTAGCTTGGCGCTCTTCTCGTTGGGTTTGATGTAATTCCTCTTGAGGGTGGTCTTGTCCTTGGTGATGATGGCGACATCGACGTTGGAACCAGAACCCAGATCGTTGAAGATGCCTGACAGGATTGCCTCGCTGCACAGCTTCACGGCACCTTCCTGCGTCAGGTTGGGTGTCCACTGCGTCTCAAAGACGCTCATGGCGGCCAGACTACCGCTGCCCATGGTGACGTAGGGGAGCTTGTCGGTGCTGCCGTGGGCGTGGACGGTGAAGAGGTGCGTGCCCGTGGGATCGCAACCCGCGACAACGAGATAGGCGCCAATGTGGCCCTGGTATCGGAAGAGGTGCTGCTTGAGGAGCGTCATGCAGGTGACGACGCGGGGCTTGCGGCCCGTAGACAGGGAGTGCAGTTCCAGCTGTGATGAGATGAGCGCGGTGGTGAACTCGGTGTCGGCGGCGGTGCCGGCTCCCGCACACCAGATCTGGGGAGAAATGTAGTGAAGCTTTTCGCAGTTCTTGTCGGCGACGATGGGGCCGGATGTGGCTCGCGTATCGGCTGCGATCTGGAAGCCAGCCGCCCGAGAGCGTTAGTACCTGCTGATTTGTGGTTTTTTTCTCTGATGTAGCTCTTTCGCTGTCATGGCCACATATGGTGGTGGATGGATGGATGGCCCGCCCGGCGGGAAACAGAAAGAGGAAAATGCACCAGAAATGAAAGAAAAATGCAGGAACATGGAATAAAATAAAACCAAACACGTCATACATACAACAACACCGCCATCAAAGATACAGCCTACGATAGTGGTACCCGTGCTGGTGGCCTTCGGTAAGGGAACTCCCTTGGCGTGCAGGGCCGCATTGCGGTTGTAGTTTGAGAAATCGAAGCCGGGCATGATGAAGGAGTAGGTTTGTCTTTTTGTCGTTATTGCTGCTCTGTTCGTGACGATGAGTTGGTTCGTCGGCTTTGCAGGGTGTCCACTGCAATGCACCGAATGAACAATTCTATGGTCGTCCTTTTATTTCGAGCTTGCGAATCAGAAGTGATGCATTTGTGGTTGGCGAGGAGGCAGGCCGTGCATGTAGCTTGAGACTCGAAAGCTCAAGTTGCTGGATGACGAGGCTGAAAGCTGCCTTCCGGAGCGCGGGTGACACTGGACCCGCTTGCTTGTCACAGCGCGCGACATGATTCGCGCCTGCAGGGAGTACGGAAAAGGTACTAGATAAAAGGTCCTCCCTGTATCCGCGAAGTACCCGCGGGATTATTTAAGGTACGCCAGTACTTCCGCGCTACTAGTACATGCAATCACGTGGCTAGTGACTGCCTGCCCGGAGAGGAAAGGTGTGCTGTCGTGTCGTGGTAGCTTCCAAAAAAAAAAAAAGTTGGGCGACGTCGTGAAGCTGCTGGTTGTTGCGACGACGTCCAACGCGCCCGTCTTGCTCAACCTTGGGGTTTTCCGTCAGCTCTTAGCATCTCATGGTCCCTACGCGTTGCCTTTTGCACGCATCCAAGCACTAGAATCACGGATGCCCAAAGCCAACTTTGCACTCATAAATACGACCTTCAGCTGCTGCGGGACGAAGCGACGTCGGCCGAACACCCTATTCAGAGGCGTCCTTCCCTTCGCTTCGCTTCGCTTCTCTCTCCTTTCCCCTCCCTAGTCTGTTACAGTTTCTGCTGTAGTTCACGGTGCTGCAGCAAGGAAGGGCAGACAGACAAATTAAAATCACAAACGATTAGAATACTCGATGCTCCCATTCTGCCAGTCATTACGCTGATTCCATTTCGTGACCTTGGTCTCTCTTCCCCAGGCCTGGTAACATTGCCGCAAACATGTTTGCAAACACAGGTGCCGCTGCCGGTGGTGCCGCTCAAGGACCTGAGCTGGAAACCATACAAACAGAGGTAGGTACCCAAGGCCGGTTCCTTTTTTCGTGATGAATGGATCTTGCCGGGCCTGATACGCCATCGTGTGACTCGCAAGACTGACATGGTTTGGTGCAGGATTTTGGCTTCTTGCCTCTAGCTGGTGAAGCAAAAGTTCGTCTGACGTCGCCATGGACTTCCGCACCAACCGCCACGGCTTCTCTTCTCAGTGTTGCATCTCGAAAGGGCCTTGTGGCTGCTGCTGGCCCGGATCAAATCATTCTTGCGACGACAGAATCTGTCCGAAAGGCATTCGCATCCGCAAAGGAAGGCGATTCCGAAGTCCGCTCCTTCGAACCTCAGCTTAGGATCCCCGCCCCTACGCGAATTTCGCATCTGACCTTCACAGCGGACGAAAAGTATCTCATCATGTCGGCAGAGTCTGGGGGCGGCCTTGCAGTCTATGATGTGCAAAGTCTCGTTCAGGGATCTACAAATTCTGCATTCGAGCTACCAACCAATGGAGAATCCATCCGATTACTTGCTCCTAACCCAGCCGTAGAGAAGGCTGAGCTTTGTGCTGTCGTGACGACCAACGGCAACTTATATATGGCTAACTTGAACGAGCGAACACTGAGCACTCCGTTGAAGACCCAAGTCAGCTGCTTGAGTTGGAGTGCCAGAGGCAAACAACTATGTGCTGGGATGGGCGATGGTACCATCTCCCAAATGACTCCTGAAGGAGAAATAAAAGCAGACATTCCCCAACCTCCCAACTCGGGGAATTATTACGGTATGTAACCTAGAACCCCCCCCCCTTTTTTTTTTTTTTTTTTTTTCGTCTCTGTTGTATTCTCGTAGGCCGTGTCTCGCTCACCCTTTTTTTTTTCTTTTTCGATAGTTTCTTCTCTCACATGGCTGGAAAACAACCTCTTTCTGGCTATTTATGCCGTTGCGAATGTTTCGCCTCCTAGCTCTGTATATCACATCATTACAAGACAGCCGTCATCATCATCATATACATTTCAGAAGTTGACAGATCCTGTGGAACCTTTCGGAGCTGAGAAGACGCCACACCATTCCATCTTGCGACTACGAGATCTCGAAGACCTGCAAGACGTTCTGATCGTGTCATCCACGGCATCCACGGAAATCGGTATCCTCACCAGATCGAAAAAGCCTTTGGCCAATGACAAACCTGCCCAATCAATAACGAATGTCTTCACAACAACCGAGATACTGCTCGACGCAAGAAGACCCGCTCTGCCCATGACTGACAGCATGGAAGATTCGGTGGCCATTGGCGCTTCACTGGACCTTTCCAGCAAAGAAAACGTCTACAAGCCTATACCATCTGACGACGAACTAGAACAGACTTCTGGACCCCTGCCCGGGCTTTGGGTACTCACTCATGAAGGTGTCTTGTGTTCTTGGTGGCTCGTATATAATGATGCGGTCAAGAAGGGGAAAACTTATGCCGGGTTATCGGCGATGGACAACACCGCTGCGACGGCGACGACAGTAATGTCACAAACGACACCCATAAAACCCACTAATTCATTTGCCGCCCCGAGCACTACTCCTTTCGGATCATCAACTACTCCAACTTCCACTCCCGCCTTTGGCAGTTCCTCACAACTCGGTCAAAAGACCTCATTATGGGGGGGATCCGCCGCCACGTCCGCCGCTACTACTGGGGGCGCGCTTTTCGGCTCAATTGGGTTTGGAAACTCAACCGCAGGCTCAGGCTCGGGCGCAGCTTTTGGGAAACCCAGCACTCTTGGCTTTGCTCAGCCGGCGCCGCTGGGGGCGAAAACTTCTCCTTGGGCGTCAAGCGCGGAGCCAAAACCCGCGTTTGGTCAGTCGGGATTTTCGACTTTTGCCAGTGGAGGAAGCAACCAGAAACCGTTTGGCTCCTCTGCATTCAACAACGATTCATCAGGGACGACGGCAAACCCAGCGTCTGGGAGCACATTTTCTAGCTTTGCTACTCAGGGAGGCTTTTCATCTCTTGGTGCAAGCACCAGCAGTGCTGGTGGCTTTGGGAGTGGCAGCAAGTTTGGCCAAAGCTCCTTTGGCACCCCCAGTACACCTGCACCTTCTTCGACTAGTGTTTTTGGAACCACACCATTCAAGCTCGAGTCGTCCTTCAAGCCTGATCCGTTTCAAAAAGACTCCAACGACAAACCGTCTGGAATGCCCGGATCAAACATGTTTGGAAGCGCTTTTGGTTCTGCTTTGGGCGAAGCTGCTGACAAGCGCGGAGATGCGACGTCTGTCGCTGAAGACGATGACATGGATACCGCCGAGTCGACGGAGCAAACTCCCCAAAGCAAACAACAGCCGTTTTTCGCTGCGCAACAGCCTCAGGAATCTACTACACCCACAACAACGCCTGCACCGTTGAGATTTGGCTTCGGAACATCATCCACAACAACCCCAGGCACATCTCTGTTTGGGCAAGCGACTAAAACGGAGTCATCACCGAGTAGCGTATTCGGCACGCCAAAAGACACGCCCAAGGCTGGAGGATACGGATTGTTCGGGTTCCCCAAACCTTCTCCTTTCCCAAAAGCGGAGTCGAAAATCAAGCGCGAAGAAGAGGACGCGCCGCTTCCACCCGACACCACGAGCAAAACGGCTTACCCGCTCGGCGATTCCTCATCGTCCTCGGCAAATTCCAATCGCAGTCAATTGTTGGCCGCGTCGAACACACCACTCAAAATCACCTCAACGGAGCGATCATCTGATTCGACGACGCCAAAACCATCATCCGCGCCCGCAGATGCTCCATTACCGCCTGATTTTACCAAGGAAGCCAAAACCGCTGAAGCACCGCTTCCTCCTGACTTTCTCAAAGTGGAGGAGGAGGATGCACCACTTCCGCCAGACTTCACCAAGGCCACTCCCGAAGCTGCCCCGTTGCCGCCCGATTTCACTACATCGAAGGTGTCCTCTTCAGTCGAGGAGGTTACTCCCCAGCCACCAAAGTCTGTGCTCTCGAAACCGCCCGCGGAGGAGCCAAGTGATGCCCCCTCATTCCCAGAGTTTGCAGAAGATGATGATGAGAGCGATCTCGGCGAAGACGAAGCATCAGAAGGTAGCGGAGTCGACGTTGCAAAGGACCTCAGTCCTGGCGCCAGTGGTGTCAATATGACGCCCGCATTTACCCCTGAAAGTTCGTTTGGTGGTCCAGCGGGAACGACTCCAGCGACTGCGAGGCCTGAAGACAGAGCACGCCCTCTATTCGGCGAGATCACTCGCCACGCGCCGCTGTTTCCCAAGCCAAATCGTGCCAGTCCTCGATCGCCAAGTCCTCTACGTGGCGCTGTGCCGCAGAGAGTGATGAGGGCCGATGTGACTCGGTCAGTCAGTGCTCCCGGAATGGCATCACAATTGGTGGGAGCACGGCAATCGCAAATGCAACCAGGAAGCTCTATCATTGTGGGCAGAGAAATGCAACCAAGCATCGAGAGCACTGTTATGCTCCAGCAGAGACGGATGAGGGAACGACAGGAGGCTGAGGAGACGCAGCCTCTTGTGGACGAGGAGGATGATGAGGTGCAAAAAGTGCTTGCCACGGAAGTTGAGGGCACTTTACACCTGGACGAGTTCATCGCACACTCGAATGTGGTGCCACCAGCCAGAGAGAGTGTTCCCGCTCAAGTCGAGGCCGTGTACCGCGATATCAACTCAATGATTGACACGCTAGGTCTCAATGCTCGAGCAGTCAAGGCGTTCACCAAGGGTCACCGGGAAAATGCTGCCGAGGACGGGCGAAGCAAGCATGACCTCGAACTCCCCGACGACTGGGTTTTATGCGAGATTGACGACTTGGGCAACGTGCTGGACCATGAGCTCCACGCCGACCTGGAAGATGGCCGAGTACAGGATTTGGAGGGCAAACTAGAGACTTGCCAGGAACTGTCGCGCGATATGCAGCGGCTGCGCGCCAAGCAGGAAGACCTCAAAAGGGTCATGATGGCGAAGATGGATCCCGACCAGGCCGAATATGCCCGAACGCTACCCCTCAGCGCCGAGCAGGCTGCTCAGCAAAACGAATTGAGGCGAGAATATGCTAATTTCACAAAGCTGCTGACCCAGGCGGAAGAAGCACTGACTCTTCTCAAGACGAGAATAGCAACCGTGTCCAGCTCTTCAGGCAGGCTGGGCACCAACGTGCCTACGGTGGAAGCAGTAATGCGGACGATATCCAAGATGACATCGATGGCGGAGAAGCGGAGCGGAGACATTGACGTGCTGGAAACGCAGCTTCGTAAGATGAAGATTGGACCAGACAGTCGAGAAGGCTCCCCAATGGTGACGCCGCAGGGTAGAAGGAGCATCATGATGTCTCCGGACTCGACACCGTCGCGCAACTTGCGACAAAGTCTCGCTCTTTCATCCAGCGTCATGTCGTTGGGCGGCGCAGCCAGAGCCACGCCCCCGCGCAAGAAGCTCAGTGGATTTAGCAAGGAAGAGAAGGGAGACTTGATGGATAAGAGAAGTAGACGGCAGACTGTGCTGTCCAAGCTGAAGGATAGCGTGGGAAAACGAGGAGTCAACGTATGGAGTATGGAGGATATTGAGTAATGCAAGTGAAGCTTGGCGGCACAATTGAGGACCTTTTTTTATTTTTTATTTTTTGGTATTTTCCATGGTATACGCGATAGATGGTGTATTATACAGAGCAGAGACGAGCGCCGTTGTTGTATATTCAAACAAATTTTAATTTTTTTTTCATTATTTTTCCATGCTTTTGAGCAGAAGCAGTCTCGGTTCGAAAGAGAAAATCAAAAATAGCCCAAGGGAGGCTTTGCTCTAGTGACTCTTAAGGTACGACTACTACGACTTTGGTGTGAGGCTAGGTGGGTCTGTGCTTCCCGGCCCCGGGGACTCTTTTTTCTTTTCTTTTTTTTCTTCCTTTTCGATTTCGCGATTTCATTGGTGGATGGGGAGCTGGCCCAAAAAATTTCCCATCTATACCACGACGACAAGACAACGACGACGACAACAACGACAAGTGAGAGTGACTGGCGACGCCATTTTAACGAACAAAGTATCCCCAATCCGGATCATTGAAAGTCTTGGCGACGCATTTTTCACTACGCAGGTCTTGACGCATTTCCAATACGCCATGTCTCCGGCGCGAACGGCCAATTGGCGAAATGCGCCCAGCGCGGAAGAGCTGGAGCAGCGGAATGTGAGTGCTGTTTTTGTTCTTTATTGGCGGCTTTTAATTCACGGGTTGTTTATTGTCGCGGAGGTTTAGAGTGTGAAGGTTTGGTGAAGGGTTTGGGAAAAAGATGTGTTTGATATGAACGAAGAAACAAGGAAAAGAAAGAAATAAAAAAGAAGAAGGGAAGAAAAGAATAAGAAGAAAAGAATAAGAAGAAAAGAATAAGAAGAAAAGAATAAGAAGAAAAGAATAAGAAGAAAAGAATAAGAAGAAAAAGAATCATAAAAAAGACGAAGAATAAAGTTATAAAAAAAAGATAGGATCAATACCAGTAACCCTTTTACAATGCTAACTCTTGCGTCGCGCGTCATGTCCAGACTGTCGGAATCAACCTCGAAACCGTCACGGATGTGACGTCTGTCGATTTCCCAGGCCATTTCCCCGGCGAGGACCATGCCTTTTCCCTCGACCGATTCCGCGCGGGCTTCTCCGTCAAGTTCCACCTCAACGAGGCCAACAACGCATCCTTTTCGCTCATTGGCATCGACGCCTCCCTCGCCAACGCCTTTCGACGGATCCTCATCGCCGAGATACCCACGCTGGCCATTGAGAATGTCTACCTTGAGAACAACACGTCGGTGATTCAGGACGAGGTGCTGGCCCACCGACTGGGCCTGATCCCGTTCAACGGCGGGCGCGAGGGACTGCGAAACTTCCTCAAGTGGTACAAGAAGCCCGAGGAAGGGGAGGACCCGTACGCGGGGTGCTTCGACTGGAACACGGTGAGGCTGGATCTCAACGTGACGTGCACGGTGAACCCGGACGCGGCGCAGAACGAGCAGGATCCGCTCAAGGCATTCCACCACGCGCACGTGTATGCCAGGGATATCGTGTTCGTGCCGACGGGGAAACAGGTCGAGTATTTCAGCGGCGAGGACGCCATCGCGCCCGTGAATCCGGATATTCTGATCGCGAAGCTGCGGCCCCGACAGACGATCAACATGTCGATGCACATGCACAAGGGCATCGGGGCGGACCACGCCAAGTTCTCCCCCGTGGCCACCGCCTCGTACCGCCTCATGCCCACCATCAAGATCCTCAAGCCGATTCTGGGCGCCGACGCCGTCAAGTTTGCCAACTGTTTCCCCCGGGGCGTCATTGGCCTCGAGACGGTCACGAGCCAGGACGCGCACCAGGCGGGGAGCGGCTACGAGGGCCACGTCGGCGAGAAGAAGGCCGTCGTCAGAGACCCCATGAAGGATACCGTCAGTCGGGAATGCCTGCGTCACGCCGAGTTCGAGGGCAAAGTGAAGCTCGGCCGGATACGGGACCACTTTATCTTTTCCATTGAGAGCACGGGGCAATGGGACAGCGATGAGCTCTTTTTGGAGTCGGTGAAGCACATGAAGCTCAAGTGTAGGAATTTGGAGCAGCAGGTCATTAACATGGCGAGGTGAAATATGGCGAGGTGAAATATGGCGAGGTGAGGGTTGTCTTTTATGGCCGAGGAGTTGGAGATTTGTTGTGCTTCAATTCATTTTTTTTTTAAAAAAAGACAAAATGCACAAGAGAAGAGTGGGCATTTTATTCTGGAGTTTTTTTTTTTTTTATTTCTTTACACTTCAGGGCCTTTTGATATTTTTTTTTTGTTCTGCCGCGAGGCCGATTTGCCGGGCTGTGTTTCTGGTCCATTTTGACACTTGGGTTTTGTTGTTCTTTACATATGTATGTGGTACTTTTTTTTTCTCGGGTAGACAAAACGGCACGATACCATGACGTCAAGATTTGACTTTGTCGTGTTCTGGTTGGGTGACCCCGCTCTCGTTCTCTGTGTGTGATTTGTCTCAATCATCTATTGGTTCGGAACATATCTACATTATCTACCGTCGTCACTCGTTACTTGCTTTCTCTCTCTTAAACACATCGATGTAGGGTTAAAAAAAAACTACTTTTTCAAAGACGCCACTGCTTTGAACCGGAGATAATAATTAAACTCGAGCGGAAATGCAGGATCAGTCACAACAACATGCTGCTTGTCCTCGAGACCCAGCTCAGAAATCGTCATGGCGAGGTGCGGCCGCGTTTGCTCCTCTAACTGCTTCGGAAACTGCATGTAGAGCGTCTTGCTCTCGGCCCGGATTGAGGGCCGTTTCAGCTGCGCCTCTGGACGGACGGAGAGCGAATCGAGGAGCTCTTGGAGGGTGGAGGAAGGGTCCACGTCGAGCGGGCGAGCCTCGCGGCCGCAGACGGGGCAATCGTCCTTTTTCTCGTGCTTGAAGGTGTAGGTGTAGATGCTGTCGTTGCCAGAGTACATCATGCAGTTGTTCTCGAAGCCGAGACAGGGGGCTGAGTTTGTGGCGATCTTGAAGGCCTCGTTGCAACAGGCTCCCGCGATGATGGCATTGGTGGAGGCAATGGCCGGGATGATGTTCTTGACGGTGCCCTGGGTGAGGGAGTAGGTGACGCCCTCGATGCCGAATTCTTGGGCTCGAGCCAGCGCCTTCTGGTACAGCCAGGTGATGTGCTCTGGGTCGTCCTTGTCGAGCTTGGGGAACGGCTTCTCCTGGTCCCAACCGATGAGGTGTGCCCACTCAATGCAGTGTTCGGGCTGGCGAGGGATGGTGGCAATGGTGCACAGCGGCACGGCTGCTCGGGGAGCGTGCATGTCCAGCTGGCACTCGAGACAGGATGTCATGGAGGGCAGGACGACGCGCGCCTGGCCCTTGAAGCCCTCCGTGCCGCCGTCAATGAGCGGCTTGATGCCGTCTGGGTCGTCGCCGGCCTCCTCGGCGATGGAGACGAGCATGGCGTTGATCCAGCGCCGGGCCTCGATGGAGTCGAGCCCGCAAACCACCAGCTGGAACTGTTTGTAAAAGGACTGGTCAAAGTCCTGGATGCGCTTGTTGTGCGCTGTGATGGACACACCCTTGACGCGCTTCTCGACGAACCGGGCTGCCACCTCGGCCTTGTACTTGCCTACGTCGGATTTGCGGAAGAGGAATTGCCTATTTAGATTAGATATATCAATGGTGTCTAGAGACCGAGGCAAGCAGAGATGAACTGTTAGCGTGAGGGAAAGTAAGAAGGAAAGTAAGAAGGAAAGAAAGAAGGAAAGAAAGAAGGCGGGTCGAACATACCCATATCAATGACATGGATATTCTTGAATTTAGAAAGAGCGAGGTTCTTTAGGATTTCACATCCCAGACCACCGGCACCACTTGGCAGTTTGATCGGGACAAGATTAGTTTTCAAGATGATTGAAATATCGCGTTTGGCGCAGTTTGGACCAAAGAAGAGGCATGTTAACCGGAAACGTACATGACTCTATTGTAGGATTTTTTTTTAAAGGAAAGAAATGACGGGTTAGTTTGGAGCGAGATTTCTCATTTGAAGTTGGGTAAACAGAAAAAGAAAAAGAGAAACCGCTCCTGTTTCAACAAGTCCATATAAACCAAAAAAAAAAAGAAAAAAAAAGAAAAAAGTAGATGAAAAGGGGAGACAAAAGAAGAAGGGAAAATAGAAAGAAGAAAGAGAAAGGAAAAAGAAAACTGACAATATTTTGAACTTCTCAAACTGCGCCAGGTACTCTTCGGCTGTGGACTCGGGGTCTGTAAAAGGCCCCAGCGTGCGACGGATGTGGTCGAGATACTTCCTGCATCACTTCATTAGCTCAGTTTCGTTGGTGATGCTGGTTTCATAGAAGAAAGCTCGGGTTGGTGATGTCATGCTCATGGGCCGTGTTCACAGAGTGACGGCATGTCGTTGGAGGACGCACCATCTTGCTTCTTCGTTGAGGACGCGGGGAGACTCGGACTTTGAGTCGGCAGCCATGGTGATGTGCAAGCAAAAAGAGTCTGCGTCTTTGCGGAAAGACTCCTCTTTATCAGGGTCGTGCCGAGAAGAAGGGAATCCCGGTGTGGTTGGTGGACACTGGAGAGCTGCGATGAGGTTGAAGAGAGAGGCAGCGGCAGGTGGGGCGGCCATTGAGGGTTGCTCTTGCTCTTGCTCTTCTCTTCCTCTTCTTGCTCGACTTCAACAACTCTCAACTCCTCAATTCTGCCATCGTCACCATACAATCAATCGACCGTCCCTCCATCCTTTCCGACGGGCCGTCAATGCCTTCTCCGTCTTGGCTGCCAGACGACCTCTGAGCCGGTCAGGCCAGGCACGTCTTCTTGCCTCATCCCATACACACAGTCACCCGGTGACCACACACACACACACACACACACAGAATGGAGGACTTGCTCACGCCCGTCCGCACCACGTACTTGCGGCGCAAGCCTGACCACGAACCTCTCCTCGCCCGGCTGGACTCATCCACAGCATTATCCACGACTGCCTCTGCCATTAATTCAGCCGACCATGTCTTGTCTGTCCTGAAAAGCCAGCCCGACTACGACTCTCTTTCTGCAGCTCTTCGGTTCCTCATCACCAGCAAACACCAACACGACCCATCGGCGTTCAACATCCATGTGCCTAGCCCCAAAAGCGCTGCCATTGTCCATGTGCTAGTCACGGAAATTGTCACAAACTATTGGGTTTTGCTGCAAGAGACTTCGTCATCGTCATCATCATCGACGACCCAGGAGGCCGCCAGCGCTGCTGAAGCGAGCCAGTCTTCAGACGCTGGTCGGCTGGTCGAATGCCTGCAAAGTGTCACAGGCGTGAATGCTATCGTGGGGCATGTCAAGGCTCTTTTCCTTCTCGAGTCCAGGACTGGCAAACAGGATATCAAGAGGTCGGATGTACAGCTCCATCTAGGCATCTTCTTGGACCTTCTGGCCACACTATTGGAAGGAGATGATGCGATTCGACAGTTGTGGCACTCATCCACAGCTTTCCTGACTGATTTAGCGTCGAAAAAGGTCCAGACACAGAGCCTCTTTTCGTTAGTTGCGAGTGGAAAGCTGTTGTCGCTTGTTGCGGAGATCTCGGATGTGGTTGGGGAAGATGGAGTGCCTCGCCGTGCTCGCTGGCTCATCAACGGCGTCGACTTCAGCACATGGATTGCGCGGAACGTGGTGGCATGGGCCAAAGTGTACTCTGACGATGGATTTGAACTTCGGTCGTGTTTTGACCTTTTTCAACGATCTCTTTCCCTGGGATATGCTGGTATGTTCAACCTGGTCATAACCAACACCCCCCCCCTTCTCTTTCTCTCTTTCTCTCTTTCTTTGAAAACTAATGCGCTTTAGAAACAATCGTGACTATCTGCATCAACGACCTATTGCTCTCTCAAGATGTACAGCGCCTTCTCTTCTCCAAAATATGCCTGCATCAACCGCAAGTGTCGAAAAAGGTAATCAACATGCTGCTGGCATGTCTTTCACAAAAGTTTCTGAATCACTTGGAATTACAAGATGCCGCGCCAAATGAGACAGTGTCTGCAGTAGCAGGCATCATCAACGACGTGGTGCAGAACGACCAGACTCGTGTGTCTCATCTTGTTACTTGGTGTTGCAGCACATCTGGCGCTGGCCTGGGCCACTCCATCGGCATCAGACGTGCCGTGGTTGCCTTGTTGGCAAAGGATAAAGAGACAATCACCTTGATCCTGGAAAAGAGCGTCAATCAATTTGGCGACCAGCTTTACATTAAGCACACTGCGATTATGCAGCAACAAGGTGAGAGAGCCGCTCTTTTCAGCCGTGTACTTTGGCAGACCAACGAGCTTACACAAAATTGTAATCCGCAGTCCATACCGAAATCTTGCTTCTCGCTGCCGGATACGTCGCCAGGCTATCTCCTTTGAAGTTGAACGTGCTGCTGCGTTCTGGAACTTACTTGAGGGCCATCTCGAACCGCATCGCATCGACACATGCGAGGGCTCGTTTCTTGGGCTTGTGCGTAGGCGAGGCTCTGTCGCTGCTGCAGGATTCCAGCGCGAAGAAACTCGATTTCCACATGGACGAAACCGATACCGAGGAAGCGCAGTGGCTCAAAAGTCTCACCAAAGTAACTGACTCTATCGGACCAGCAGAGCCCATTCTTCTTAGCGCCCCGACTTCAGCGGCGGCAAATACACAGACATCACCATCGTGGTTGCAATCCCAGCCAAAGCCCAAAGCCAAAGCCCAACCCAAACCCAAATCTAAATCCATGCCAGTGTCTCAGCCGGCGCCGAGGCCCATCGTCGAGGAGGTCGACTCCTCAGACGATTCCTCAGACGACGACCATCTTCAACCCATGCCAAACCAAGGCTCAGATGCCGAAGACTCGGACGACGACCCGACCCTCGTCCGCAGAAACAAACCCAAACCGCCCGTGTACATTCGCGATCTCATCCTCTTCCTGCGCGACTCCGAATCGTACGACAAGCAGGAACTTGGCATCAAGACGGCACCCAATCTCATTCGTCGGAAAGCCAACTATGGCGCCGAGGTCAGTTCGCACGCCGAGGAACTCGCCCGCCTTCTTGTCGGCCTCCAGGACAAGTTCGAACTGGACGACTTCGAAAACCTCCGCCTCCAGAGTATGATAGCTCTCGTGGTCGCTCAGCCCAAGTCCATGGCACCGTGGTTCGCACGCACCTTCTTTGAGGGCGACTACTCCCTCTCCCAGCGCACCTCGGTGCTCGTCACTCTCGGCCTCTCCGCCCGCGAACTCGCCGGTCTAGAAACCTCTGAGTACCAGTCCTCTTCGACCTTTGTTTCCAAACGCCTCCCTGCCAAAATGGAACAGCTCTATCTCGAAAAAAGCCAGCAAGCACAATCTCCGTACCCGTCATTATCATTATCATTATCATCGTCGTCACCACCGCCACCGCCACTCTCGCCACTCAAGGCTCTCCCCCCCAATGCCCTCGACCAAATTACCACCTCCCTCACCTCCTCCTTCCTCGATCCGCTCGCCGCCCAAGCCGCCGACGCCACCACCGGGCCCGACGCCTTGAAACTGCAAACCGTCACAGAGCGCTACAAATCTCTCTCCAAATCCAGAAATCCCAAGCCGCGCGTGCGCGCCATTCCAAACACCACTGCTGCCCTCCTCTCAACATTCTTCTTCTCCCCTCTAACAGCCCATTTACAGTTCGCCCTACGGTCCTCCAAGCCAGTCATCCTGAACCCAGCCGTCCTTGGATTGTATCTGCAGACGATGGCCATCATTGTCAACGCCGCTGGCCCCTCGACACTGGCCCTCCCGCAAATGACCTCTGAACTATGGAGTCTTCTCCTTCGGATACGGACCCATGTCAACGGTGATGTAAGTGCCACGAGAGCCTGGCTAGTCGCCCTCTCGGTGCTTCTGGAAGTCAATGCAGATAGTATGCGGAGGCTCTGTGAAGAGCAGAGCCGCGAGGTGCTTGAGTCGAGAGAATGGGTCTCGGGCGTCTTTGAACGAACAAGGGGCGAAGATGACGGCGGCGAGGAAAACGACGTCAAGATGTTGGCGGCAGGCGTCTTGATCAAATTGGGGCACGTGATTGAGACGTACCAGGCTTTGTTAATGGGGGACATGGTTGGCATGGTTGGGTTTTGAAAGAACAGAAGAATGTGGGGAGGGGCGGCAGGGATGTGAGAGAACAGAAAAGAAGAAAGGAGTCTGGATAAAAGGGGCATGTTGAAAGAAGATGTGAAATTTATGTGGTTATAAACACAAAAAAGACCACAAGCATGAATGAACGCATGGACGCGATAATGCATGCGTATACACTACCAAGCGATTCAACTAATGTCCAAAAGGTCAACACGACGTTTTTTTTACATGCCCTTTCTTTGCACGAGTTGCCGCCGCCAAGGCCACCCTACCTCCTTGCCCTAACTGCCAAGCTCAATAACGGCCCGTTTGCGCAATCATGAAAAAGTTATATACAAATATGCTAGGCAGAGATCATTTTTTCAACCCAGTACAGTACATGATTTTGCCTATTTTTTTTTTTTTGTAGGACCATGTGCATCGGTGGTTTGCCTCCCGGAGCCGTTGTTCTCCTCGTCGCGTGTGTCGTGCCCCATTCCCGTGTTCGTGTCCTTGTCTCGGTGACTTCATTCAATCATGCAACATTTATTCGTTCAATCTCCATCTCCATCCCCGATAGCGTCCAATCGGGTCACGCTGGCTCGTCGAATCGTCAAATTGGACATGTAGGCATTTGCATGGCTCAAATGATCACGCAGGCTCATGGCCAGTCGACGGAGCTCCTGTTTTACCTCGTCTGCAGAGGCCTGACCCTGCATGACACGCGGAGAAGGCGCGTCTGGCATGGGGGGCAGTATATCGTCTCGTTGGTATTGATACCTCTCTGCAGACTTGTTTCGTGGTGGCGGGAAGAATTCGGATCGCGATGATGGCCGCGAATCGGAATGGTCCTGGTGAAGAGAAGGAAAGGTGGCATTGCTGGGGACTGCTGTTGGTTGCGGAGTCACGTCTTCCGGATCCATGTCGGCAAACTCGCTAAGAGAGTATGGTCGAGCCGTCGTGTACTCCTTGTCTTCCTGGTTCCGAGTAGTGAGGTTGCTGGAATCCTCAGGAGGAGTTTGCTCATTGTCCGACGGCATGTTGGGTGCATCAGATGCGTCGGGCGCGTCGGGCGCCATAGGCAGGGCGGCGAATGCGTTGGAGAATTCCGCTCCGTCTGAGACGTAGATGGACGGCTCTCGGATTGTCGTCGGCATGGCGTAGAGCGAGGCGTGTTTCTCCAGCTCGAATGGATTGGCCGTGCCACCCACCTCGGAGCCGTTGATGGAGCCAACATCCGAATGCGACGTCGACGGTCGAGTGTAATCTGCTCCCGAGTCGGCAAAACTCATGTCCAAGTCGATGAGACTATCCACGGATGCGCGATGATCCACGCTGTCCGAACTGAACGGCGCAAGTTCGTCAAATGCCTTTGAGGTCTGATATGGTTCTGTAGGATGATGGATCAAAGCCGGCCGCGCTGAGCTAGACATAGGAGCAGGGGCAGGGGCAGGGGCATCAATGGTTTGTGAGGGGAATGTGAAAACCTCTGGGTTTGCCGAGGCCGGCAGCTGCGGAATGGTGGGAAATTTCCAATCCTGTGTCCGCCGGTTATTGCTGACGCTCCTCCTCATGTCCACTGGATCGCTCGAGGGTGTGTTATTGTAAGACGTGTCTCCCATATCATAATCCATGGAAGCACGCGAGTCACCGGCGCGAATGGTGCCCAAGTCGACAAACTGCGATAGGTCACTTCCGTCTAGAGAAGCATCCAGGTCAATCAGCGACTCTCGCACATCGGCCGAAGCTGCCGATTCGTCTCGCAGGGGAAGGTCGGAAACAGGGGCGGGAAAAAACCTCCCGTAATAGGATCTCGAGTTGTCCTCGTAGTTGGAAATGGTGTTTCGATCAAAAACTTTTTCTAGTGGCGCCTTGACGGAAGGTAGATGAGGAGGCGGCCGTCTCCTTGACTTTCCCTTTGGGGGCTTTGACGTCTCCTCATATGCTTCTTTGCTGAAATCGACGTCTGTCCCGTAGACATCATAGACGTCCTGAACCTCCCCGTCATTAAATACCTGCTGATCGAAAGCATCCGTCGTGCTAAAGTTCCAGTCATCGTTTTCCATGGTGTTGGACGTGGGGCTTGACAGGCCTTGTGCACCTCCCATGGAGAAGAGAGAGTGTCGATGTCCGCCTTGGGCCTCCCAAAGCTTGAATGCGCGGACCAAATGCGCCAAGGATGCCGTCGGAAACGTTTCCTCGGTGTTGAAGATGTACCTGTGTTTTTGAATTTCCTCAATTGTTGGTCGTTTAGAAGCCTCGTGTTGCAGGCAATAGGCAGCAAGATCTTTGAGTCCATGGGAATAGCAATCACCCTCCAGTCGAGGAGTGTGTTGCTTGAGACGAGATCCCAGCCTGGAGAAGTCGATCCTCTCGGCCACATTGGGAGGCAGACCCGAGGCGACTTCATAGACCAGGGCGCCGAAAGCCCAAATGTCGACTTCTGTGCCGTACAATGTTGACTGATCAAACAGCTCGGGTGCCATCCAATGCGGCGTACCTATACAGGTAGTCCGTTTATCAAACTTGGTCTCGATGACGCCAGACACGCCAAAGTCGCAGAGCTGAACGTTGCCAACCTCGGTTACGAGGACATTGGCGCACTTAATGTCGCGATGAATGATGCCCTGGCCGTGAACCCATCGCAGAGCCTCGGCCACTTCACGTACGATGGGAATGATCCATTTCTCCTGCAGTCCTCCAGGGGCAGTTGGCCTCATCAGAGTCGCGACACTACCACCGGCGCAGTACTCGGTGATCATCCACATGGATTGGCCGACGGGGAGTGCCTCAATGACATGATTGATGTTCTTGGCACCGCTCTCGCTGAGTAACTGCAGAGCATTGATCTCCTTGAGCAAGTCGCTGTAGGTATCAGCAAGCTTGGGATCGGCAGTGTCGCCCTCCTCGATGTCAATGATCTTGACAGCCACAAGCTGGCCAGTCGTCTGCGAGGTGGCCTTGTAGACGCGGCCAAAGTTTCCCTTGCCGATGAGTTCTGACAGCTGGTACCTGGGGATTTCCTTGCCCGACTTTGAGCACGCTTCGACGACCGCCTTTTGCATCTTCTTGGCATCTTCAAAGGCCTTTTGGCGGGTGACCGAGGCGGAACTCCATTGGGGCATGAGGGCCGCCATGGCAGCCAGATTTCCAGGCTGCAAGACTCGAGACTCGATAAGGGTCAGACCGGCCGGTCACTTTGAAGTGTAGGATGCATAGAGTTATAAGCCATGCGAAGGTTGTTGATAAGGAGACCAGCTAGCATAGACTCGGGTCTCGCAGCTGGCGCCAACAAAGCCAGCCAAGCTGACGTGGGAGCTCTAAAAGTCGCTTTTTCCTTTACGACGGACGATGAACGATGGATGAAGCAATGGACAATGGACGACAGACAATGGAAGGATGGATGATGGATGATGGATAATATGGATATTGGACAATGGATGCTGGTCCCTGGATGCTGGGTGGATGTTTGCGTACTCGGGGCAAGTGGGGCCAGCCGGCGCCAGCGCCAATCGGGATATCGCTCCATTGTGTCTAATGGAGGTACGGGTGGGGCAGCAACTGCCAGCAGCTGTCACCACTCTACGCGTGTTGCCAGACAGCTGGTGGACGGCGACGCGTCTGACTGGGCTAGAAAAAAAAAAAAAAGGTGACAAAGTGACATGCAGCGAGCCGAGCAGCGAGCGACAAGCAAAGCCGCGATCTCCATGATCCCATGATCCCATGGTCCAACAATCCAAACGGTGAGCCAAGTTGAGCCAACAGCAGCATCATCTCGCCCAGCAATGGCTCCGACGCCGCCCAAGTCCTCTCAGAAGAAGCAGCAGTCCCTGACCTCTTTTTTCGTCCCGAGGCCGGCCAATGGACCAGCCGCGCCCCTTCCAAAGCAGAGTGAGGCCGTCGCCGCCAAGAATGCCGAATCTCGGTCAAAAAAGCGCCCGCTGGCCGAGGATGCCGATCGCGGCAATGGAGCTGCTGGTGCGGCTGTTGTTGTAAGGTCCTCCAAGAAGTCCAAGGGCCAAGAACATGACGCGAATGCTGCAGACGAGAGTGATTTCTCTGCCGCCGAGGGCACCGTCGCTCAACTTCCTCCTGCTACAACAACAACGACAACAACAGCAGCAGCAGCAGCAGCAGCAGCAGAAGCAGAAGCAGAAGCAGCAACAGCAACAGCAACAACAAACGCCAAAGCCATCTCGGCAGCACGCGCCGGACGATTCCTATATGACGAGTCCAGCTCACAGCCAGCATCTGAAGCATTAAATGGGCAATTTGACGAAGAGACGCAGAAAGAGTACGCGGCATTACATCAGCGGTTTGTCAAGAAGCTTGGCCATCCCGATGCCTTGTCCTGGCGATCCAGGACAGCACACGACGAACCGGCGGCAGAGGAGGACGGCGAAGACGACGACGACGACGAGGCTGCGGCCGTCGTGGCTCCGACCAAGACGAAGAAGAAAGCCACAAAGAGCGGCAAACTTACCCCCATGGAGATGCAGGTCCTAGACATTAAGCGGAAACACATGGACACAATTCTCATAGTCGAAGTTGGCTACAAGTTTCGTTTCTTCGGCGAGGATGCCAGAATCGCCGCCAAGGAGCTTAGTATCGTCTGCATACCTGGAAAGCTGCGATACGACGAGCGTACGTTTCTGACCTGGGAGGGCTCCGTCTCTATCACTGTCGCTGTTTTCCTGTCCAACTGTCATTATGCACTTGGCTAACGGTTTTCTTTTTCTTTTTCTTTTTCTTTTTCTTTTTCTTCACTTATGCCCCCCTGCAGATCCGTCAGAAGCACATCTAGATCGCTTTGCTTCCGCCAGTATCCCCGTCCACCGACTGCCAGTTCACGCCAAACGACTTGTCGCTGCGGGACACAAGGTCGGCGTGGTCCGTCAGGTCGAGACGGCTGCCTTGAAAAAAGCAGGCGACAACCGCAACGCGCCCTTTGTTCGGAAACTCACCAACCTGTACACAAAAGGCACCTACGTTGACGAAGTGGGCGAATTGGACCAGCAAGCTGAAGGCACCTCTGCTGGCGGCTACCTACTCTGCATCACGGAAACTGAAGCAAAGTCCAAAGGAGGCGGCGGCATGGATGAAAAGGTCGATGTGGGCATCCTGGCCGTACAACCAGCCACGGGCGACATCATCTACGACCACTTCCAAGATGGCTTCATGCGCAGCGAAGTCGAAACCAGACTCTTACACATCTCACCGTGCGAGTTCCTCATCGTCGGCAACCTCAGCAAGGAAACGGATAAGCTCATACAACATTTGTCTGGGAGCAGCACCAACGTGTTTGGTGACCGAAGCAGAGTAGAGCGCGTGCCACGAGGACAGACAATGGCCGCCGAAGCCTACTCGCACGTTACGCAATTCTATGCCGACAAAGTGAAGGACGTGAAGGACGTGAAGGACGTGAAGGACGCATCCGAACCGGCTGGTGCCTTGCTGGACAAGGTCCTCCATCTCCCAGAACCAGTCACCATCTGCCTGTCAGCCATGATCACTCACCTCCAGGAGTACGGACTCGAGCACATCTTTGACCTCACCAAGTACTTCCAGAGCTTCAGCACTCGATCCCACATGCTCATCAACGGCACCACGCTCGAGAGCCTCGAGGTCTATCGCAACTCGACAGATCACTCAGAAAAGGGAAGCCTGTTTTGGGCCCTCGACAAAACCCTTACCCGCTTCGGCCGGCGTCTTCTCCGCAAATGGGTCGGCCGTCCCCTTCTCGACCAGGACTTGCTCCAAGAGAGACTCGCGGCCGTGCAAGAACTGCTCGACAAGCAGTCCACGGCCCCCGTTGACGCCATGGAAAAGCTCCTGGCCACGACCAAGGCCGATCTCGAGCGAAGCCTCATCCGGATCTACTACGGGAAATGCACACGACCAGAGCTAGTCGCCGTGCTCCAGACTCTGCAAAAGATTGCGACGCACTACGCCTCCGTCGTGACATCCCCGGCCGACATCCCCTTTTCCTCGAACCTCCTGACCTCGGCCATCAGCGCCCTGCCGCGCATCCTCCCCATCGTGGTATCCTACCTCGAGCGCATCAACTTGGTCGCCGCTCGAAACGACGACAAGTACGGCTTCTTCCGCGAGGACTTCCAAACGGAGGATATCCAGGACCACCAAATGGGCATCGCCCACGTCGAGCACGACCTCAACGATCATCTCGTCGCCGCGGCGCAAAAACTGAAAAAGAAAAAAGTCGACTACGTCACCGTGGCGGGCATCGAGTTCCTCATCGAAGTCCCCAACAGCGACGTCAAAAACGTACCCGCCTCGTGGGCCAAAATATCCGGCACCAAAAAGGTCTCGCGCTTCCACACGCCCGAGGTCGTCGGCATGATCACCGAACGCGACCAGCATCGCGAGGCCCTCGCCGCGGCCTGCGACAGCGCCTTCAAGGACCTGCTCGCCGAGATCGCCTCGGCCGGATACCAGCCTCTCCGCGATGCCGTCTCCGCGCTCGCCTCGCTCGACTGCCTCCTGTCCCTGTCCAGAGTAGCCGCCCAGCCCGGCTACAGCAGACCCGTCTTCCTGTCTTCGTCATCACCACAACAACAACAACAACAACAACCCACCATCTGCATCACCCAGGGCCGGCACCCCATGGCCGAACACACCCTCGACGGCGGCTACATCCCCTTCACCACCACCCTCGCCCACCCCTCCCCGCTCGCTCACCTCATCACCGGCCCCAACATGGGCGGCAAGTCCTCCTACGTCCGCGCCCTCGCCCTCAACGTCCTCCTCGCCCAAATCGGCTCCTTCGTCCCCGCAGAGTCCATCTCCCTCACCCTCTGCGACGCCATCCACACCCGTACCGGCGCACGAGACAACCTCTTCGCCGGCGAATCCACCTTCATGGTCGAAGTCTCCGAAACGGCCCGCATCCTCCGCTCCGCCACGCCCCGCAGCCTCGTCATCCTCGATGAGCTCGGTCGCGGCACCAGCACCCACGACGGCGCCGCCATTGCCCACGCCGTCCTCGAGCACCTCGTCACCGAAACACGATGCCTCACCCTCTTCATCACCCACTACCAGAACCTCGCCAGAGTCGTCGACGGACTGCCCGGCGTCACCAACCTGCACATGAAGTTCAACGCCGGAACAGGTCCCGACGGAGAAGAGGAGATCACGTTTCTCTACGAAGTAGCCCAAGGCGTGGCCCATCGATCCTATGGTCTCAATGTTGCCCGTTTAGCTCGCATTCCCAAAAAGGTCATTGACGTCGCTGCTTGCAAATCAAGCGAGTTGGAGCTGCAGCTGCGCATGCGGCGGCTGAGAGGAGCTAGCCGATTGCTAAACGACCTTCTTCAAGGCGCCTCGGACCACTTGGACCATCTCATTACGGGAATAGAACAGCTGTAGGCTCATCTGAATTCACCCCTTTTCTTAGAGCGGACAGCGACGAATGGGGTTTTTTATTGTTCATTTTTCTTTCTTTCTTGGTTTTGTGGTGTATGCGTATCTGTACGATTTTGTATAAGCCACCTGCTGCGTCATGGACGCATGTGAACAACAGATTACTCCCATGAGGCGTTGCAAATATGACCAATCAGGACGTATATAATTAACATTGATGATTGATTAATTTATTCCCATACGACACCAGACTTCCCCCTCCCCCCCAAAACACTCCCCTTTGCCCATTTCATTTCTTTTCTTTCTCGCCTTGGGAAAGCCTGCCTCTTCCAGCCATGTAGATAAGTGTCGGTCATGTGTGGCTTGCGTATTAATAAAGGAACGTAAATTACTCCATGCAGTAACCCAGAAATGTAGGATATACTATACTCAGATACGCGCTGGTATGGATGCCACTGAATATGTGAAATAAGGAGCTTGTTTGAGGATATAATTGCCCCAGAACGCCGACCCACGACTGCGCGGAAGTGTTGAAAGCTGAAACGAGAGTCGCATGCTAAATGTCTTTTTTTTTCTTTTTCTTTGTACACCAGAGGATATGGTACAAGGTACTCGGTGCCACGCCGTTAACACAAAAAAAGAAAAAGAAAAAGAAAAAGATAAAAAAAGAAAAAAGAAAAAAGAAAGTGTCGTTGCGTCGAACGAGAAAGTCGTGAACAAGAAAGTCGTTGAACATCTCTCAGAGGTCCAAAGTCTCTGCATGTACCCAAACTTCGTTGTCAGCAAAGCCGGAATGTTTGCAGTCTCCAGGTATGCCACCGTCGATCATGTCGGTCGTATTTTCCATTTTGATGCTGTCGACTGGGGTACATTGGACTTCTTGGTCATTAGGTTGAGTCTGATTATGCTCGACGGATTGATTCAAGGAATCAAGGTTCATGCCTGAGAGGGGCTGCACTGGCTCCGGAATATGATAAGAACCAAAAATGGTGCGTTCCTGAGCAAAAAGAGGGTTCGACTGAGACTGTGACATATGGAGAAACTGAGGGCTGCTTGTTCCGTCAAGTAGATCTCTATGTACGGGGCTTGGATGAGCTTCCTGCTTTGCTTGCTGTTGTAGGTGATGATTCGGATTGAATCGAAAGATGTCGTTTCCGGGAACTCCAACGTTTGAGTATGGCGCAAATGGAAACCGAGATCCATAGTTATACATCGGGGAGTCAGTGACACTAAAAGTAGACCCTGAAAGGCTAGGAGCTGATCATTGCAATTAGTGCATTATTCCTCATCAGAGAACAAACTTGACTTCAATTTAGCAAAACGATGACCTACCAAAATTAGTTGAACCAGTGTATGTGTCGCAGAAGCTGCTCTGATCTCTCATGCGAGGCGTGTTTCTCAAGGGTAGAAGACGCGATGGGCCTTCTCTCGCTGGTGGAGAAGGCGATACGAGGGGGGAGTGAGATATGCAGCTGTAATGACGAAGACCGAATCGCGTCCCGACATCAAACCTTGAGAAATAAAAAAATTAGATACCGTGGTCGAAAATGATTTGTGTTTTTTTTTCTTCTTTCTTTTATATATACCTTTGTTCGTGATGTGAAGCAGAAGATGTAAAGAGCCGTTCTCCGTAAAGTTCTGACACGGTTAGCAGGATGATGGATCAAGGAAAAGGTCAAGAGTGCCACACTGCCATACCAGAAGCTCTATTCTCATCATCGCGGAAGACATCATGTCCGTGTCTAATGGAGGATGAAGTCAAGACTTTTGACAGCAGGAAGTCATCGTTCATGTTTTCCTTTGGTGCAGATGATGTTTTCTTGGCTGTAGCAACATTTCGACGACTCGAGGGTTTTCGCCCGCGTCGAGGAACGTTGAGGGAAATTTCAGCAAGAGCTTGAGGTCGGTTTCGCTTTGGTCTGGCAGCCCTTTTTGGTGTCTTTGAATATTAGACCGGGAAAACAAACACACAAGTCTCTCGTGCTGTCGGGGCTATGTTTACCTCTGCGTCTTGATCAGGAATTGGTGAAGAGCTCTCGTATACGCCTTTGATACGCTCCACCTCGAAGTCGGAGGTCATGACTACTTGAGTCGGTTCAATCTTCTCAGAACTTCTGCGCATCTTTTCGATGACGGAGTTTGGTTTCCTCTGGTTGCGTGTTCGCTTCATGTCCTCGTTAGCAAGATCCATCTTGCCCATGCCGGGCCAGACTTGGCCTTTTAGTGACAGCGTGTCACAACCATTGATAGACTCTTCATCCAGGTCGACATCGTCGTCGGAAGGGGAGAGCCCTGGGAACAACGAAAAGTCGTTTGTGAAATCCACTTCTTCCGATTTTACCGCACTTCTTTGGCTAGATCGCCTAGCTTTTCTTTTGAGCTGACAAGCGGCTGTTAAAAATCAAGCCACTTACTGTACAAGAATGGAAATGTAGAAATAAAAAAAAACTTTTCAGACTTACTTTGGACGGCGCAAATAGGATGGAATCTCGTGTGCGACTATTTTTAACGGCTTCCTTTTTCTGTTTAGCCCTCATCCTTTCGACGAGGAGAGTTTCGATGCCGTTATCCTTGTACCATCGCTCATATTGCTGCAGAGTGACGGATGCTGCAATGTCTTGGTGTGCCCTGAGCTTTGTCTGGGTTTCGTGATGTAGATGGCCCTTGGAAGCGATGTGGGTGAGTAGATGAGAGACGTCGGAAAAACGTGGCGCCTCCGGGCAGACTGTGCAAAGCAGAGGAATGGCCTTGCTGGTTGAAACCGAAATTGGAGTGCAGTCTCTCGTGGATTCGAGTGAAGATGCCATGTCCTAAAGTTCAAGATTAGTACTCGAACACAGCAGGTGAAGGCGCGAGAAATGCACGACATGTCAGGAGCAGACACAGAACAAGGTCTGCCCAATGCCGTCCGTCCCTGGCCGAAACAGTTTCACCAAGTCGTGGTGTCAGAAGATACGTCGAGGCTAAAACGCAGCAACAGTGCAGACATGCCATCCAGCCAAGAGCTCAGGAGCAAAGAAGCAACAGATGATTATGGAGCTGAGAAACAAATTGGCAACTGGAGCAAGGATGAGATGCAAAGTTGAGCCTGACGCGCGAGCACAAAGGGGAAAGGAAAAACAGAGAGGAAGAGCTAAAGGCCAAGAGTCGATAGCCGAAGGAAAGGAGTGTTGCAGGCGGCAAGTCAGATAGATGTTCGCTCTTACCGTATAACTTTTGACGAGGATGGATTCGGGAGTACGATCCATTGCCGGCAAAAGTGAAAAGGAAGCCGCGATCTGGGAAGAGAACACCGGCTGCTCAGAAAACTTCAAATTTTTGAGTATGAAGAGACTTGGCGGTTCAGAACAGCACCGTCTTGTCTTGTTGACCTTGTGAATGTCTGTATCTCAAAGCATGGCCCATGAGTGATGCCCACGGCACTTGGTCAAAACCCGGACCTGGCAGGTCGATTTAAGGGAAAAAAAAAAAAAAAAAAAAAAAAAAAAAAAAAAAAGTAGCCGCGGACTTGGGGTTGCTTCTAAGTTCCGAGAGTCAATGTGCCGCGGTCGGCCATTGGCTGAGGCCATGGGTGATTGCTCTGGGTTCCTTCCTCTTCCTCAGGCTGATGAAGTTCCAACCGTTGGGGAACAGCCAGATGCCATCCGTATCAGCTGGCAGCTGGCCGCTGGCAGGCTGGCAGTCAGGTTTTCTAGCAGGTACTCAATTTAAGTACCTACTTAGGTAGGTAAGCACCTAAGGTAGGTAAGTAGGTACTTAAGTAGGTAGGTATATGACTGACTGCAGTATCTGACATAGAGCCTACCTGACAGCTGTCCACCTGGCAGCATTCCATCACTCTATCTACCTAGTAGGTAGTTCTTGCGTTGACACTTGGGTGCTTGGAGGAAGTCGGGTTTCCACGTAGAGATCACGGGAGCGTATGACCACCAAGATTATGACGATGAGCACGACAGATTTGTACGGCGTGAAACCAAACATTCGCTATATTATTATACTATGAGTCTTGAAGATGTGGGAGCAGTCGTATTTTGTTGTCAATTCATTACAATACTTGCGCTGCATCGTATCTGAAGAATTTTACGAGGCAAACTTCATATGGAACAGGCGATGCCCCTGATTCTACCAACAGAAATATACTCTCCTCTCGCCTTGTAACCTGTCTAGCACGGACGATAGTGGTTAGCAGGTGTTGGATGGCAAGAGAATTTGTTTCAATTGGCAACGGTTTTCTTCTTCTTCTTCTTCTTCTTCTTATTTTCTTTTCTTCTTTTCTTCTTTTTACTAAATTGAAAAGGGTTTTCTTTTTTTTTTCAGCTTGACTCTTCTTCTTCTTCTTTTTCTGAAAGAGACAAAAAAAAGAGCACTTGTAAAAAAGCACGTAGAATATGCGGATTATATCACCAAGTCGAAATCGTGAAGCCAGCTCTCACTCTTCACCGCAAAAACTTGTCAATGATTGCTTTCGGCATGCAATATACTGGATCAACGGGTACCATGTGTGGATACTGCAACAGGCTGAGACCAGCGAGTCCGAAGCACGTGTGCCAAACATCTACCATATCGCCGGGGCGATCCGCCAGGCCGCCGTTTTCGGTGTCTTGACTGCTCAAGATAAAGGCAATGAGCGCCTCACGATCAATCCAGTGAGTGCGTCCGAGTATGGCCAGACTTGCCAACACCCACCAGCTGTAGCAGACGTCCTCGGTCTTTTCAGGACGGCCATTCAGACCACCACCGGGCGTCTGCCTCTCGCTCAGCCAGCGGCTTAGCTTCTCGTGCTCCACGACGTCGAGTCTACCGGCAATGCTGAGGGCGGCGAGACAGGTGAATATTTGACCTGAATGCGACTCCGCACCAGGCTTGACGCCATATCCGCCGTCGAAATTGGCACAGCTCTGGATATGTTGTACTGCCTTGTCCAAATCAACAAGGGAGAGCATGCCAAGAAGCGACAGAGCGTTCAGACCCCCATACAGAAAGCGTGTGTCTTCTTCTCCCCATTCATCTCCGTAGAAACTGCCCGTAATCGGGTCCTGCAAGTCTGCGATATCTGTTTTTTTTTTCCTGTGTCAGAAGCGACACAAGACGCGAGAGAAAGAGAAAGAGGAAGAAGAGATACGTACACTTGGCGACCTTGGCTTTCCCGACGCCCCGAGAGTCGAGCTCATCCAAGGCATCAATCATGGCCAATATCTGCACAGCACTTACTGTGGACAGCATATGAGCGTCATGACCAGGCGCAGCACCGAATCCGCCTGAATCGTGTTGACAGGAGAGCACGAAATCGATGGTATCCTGCCGTGGTAACGCATCCGGTCGACCAAGTAAATGGACCGCAGTCAATCCCCAGTACACCCCATTCAGCCGCAAGTGTTCGGTGAGCCAGTAGTCCAGCTCATCTTTCTTTGTGTCGAGGCTTTGCACATAGCTGACGTGGGCGTCCACCGCGAGTTTGGGGCCCAGGGACGGATCGTCATTTGCAGCCATGGAGAAGTGACAATCGCAATGGTGCGAATGAAGAGGTTGACGGTTTCGTTGTGGAGGACAGGAGGCTTTGATAGACCGAAGAGCGTTGGATATTGAAAGTCGATGGTGAAGCCGATGTTGAATGAAGTTGGCGCCATGGTCTTGCTGGCCCATGTGATTGGAGGAGAGACGTCACAGAATGGCTCCACACTGTTTGTCTCCTTTTAGGAACGCTAGATAAACTGATACCTACCAAGAGATAGGACTTACTCTGTCTATGGAAGTACCTAGCTATTCTCGTAATACTTTATGTAGGACTGATGATAGCAGCCTTACGGTACTGAATTCATTTACAGGATATCATCATAAGTAGCTTTCAATCAGTTGCAATGCAAAGACAGTGCATCTCGAAAGATTGAAAGAGAGAAAGAAAGAAAGAAAAAACTTTCTTATGCACGGGGTTTCCCAATGCGCCTGCAAAGCAACGTTAATTGATGAGTCGTCCGAAGGTAGTTGAAGCCAAAAGTCCTCCCCTTCCCCTCCCCCTCCTCTTCTCCTATCGTATCGGGCATTTATTATTTATCATCTGGCACATTTTAATGGCAATTGGGGGCAACTGAGCGAGACACACACCATGCGTCACATGCAGCCGGCAACGTGGTGCAAGTCTGCATGTGCAGTCCCAAGGCGGCCAGGCCACATCCACCATTCGCCTTCCACCACCCACCCATTCACATTCACACCCCCTTGCTGCCTCCATGTTGCCACCACCCCTGGACTAGCTCAGTCCATCCCAAGTCATGTCAAATCTAAGTAAGTGGTTTGGTTCCTGCTAGTCTTCTAAGCAGGTGTCTTTGCTAGTTCAAGGTTTGGTACCCAAGGTCTTAAAGGCGTGAAAAGAGAGAGAGAGAGAGAGAGAGAGAGAGAGAGAGAGAGAGAGAGAGAGAGAGAGAGAGAGAGAGAGAGAGAGAGAGAGAGAGAGA
>AFRA01000217.1:0-40465 GCA_000223055.1 Claviceps fusiformis PRL 1980
ATTTTTTATTATTATTAAATATAAGCTAGCTTAAATAATACTTTAAATATAAAATAATTTTTTTAAAAATATTATTTTTAATATAAAGTATAATAAATTATTAATTAATTATTTAGTAATTTTAACTTAGAATTTTTAATAGTTTTTAAAAATAAAGGTAAAAAGTAGAGAAAGAGTATTATAATATATAAGGTATAATAGCAAGCTTACCTAAGAGTTAGTTACATGTATGCGCAATTAGAGTGGAGCAACTCTCAGGTGAGCTAGTTGAACAACCCTCATGTTATCTACCCCCTCGCTCCAGGCTGGCCCCAGGCTGCTGACAACTGCACCGCAGCTGCACCTGAGCCACCGGGGCCAACTCGCCGACCCCTGCCTTTGCCTGGCTGCTTCTGCTCCTGCCTGCTCCTGCCTGCTCCTGCTCCTAGCGCTCCTGCTTGCTGCTCCTGCCCCAGATGCCGTTCGCCTATTCGTCGTCGGTCGAGAATGCCAACCACCGGACCAGAACAGGCCCAAGCCAGACCCGAACCAGACCCGACCTGACTTAGACCACATCATCCACATGCAGAACCAGACCAGGCCCTCTGTGCCTCAACTTCATCACCTCCACTTCGCCTTACCCGCCGCCAATCTTGGAGACTTGCTCTATGCGACCCTGTTCCTCGACCAGGCTTTTTTTTTCCATCTCTTCTTCTGCTCTTCGCCTTTCTCTCATCGTTTGCGCGCGCGCTCTGTCGTGCAGCAAGCACCCTCTTCGACTCTTCGAGCAGCGGTGGCTGTCTCCCTTCCTGCGTTCACTCCTTTGCTGCCGGCCCGGCCAGCATCACAGGTTCCATTTTCTTTTCTTCATTGTGCGCTCTGCAGGCTCAGAGTATCTGGCCGTTTCAAGCCTTTATCCCCTTCCCGCCCATTTCTCTTCTCTTTCTGCTACTCTCCTTGAGCATTTGCCCTGCCTCCCGCTTCTCGACTCCGTCGTGCAACTCTTGCAAGGCCGGTCTACACTCGTCAAGCTGCATGAGTCGCCATAGTCGAGCTTGCAAAGCGTCTTGAATCACGCTGTTTAGGCCCCGCCTGCGGGGTCATTTCAAGTGTCGCGCGGGTTTGCGATTCAACACCACAACAAGACGAAATTGAATATATACGTCAACTCAACGCCTGCTGGAGCCTCATCGCCTCATCAGTCGCTGAGGCTCGGCGCCTCGCTCTTTGAGGGCTCGCCACTTTTCTCCCGACGTGTTCCATCGCATCGTCACGGCATTTCTCGAGCAATGACAACGACCGCCACCATGACAGATGCTCCGGCTCCGTCGTCTGCGGAGTCGCCGTCACAGGGTTCCTCTTCGTCGCCTTCACAAAATTCGAACCATTCTGCCTTGCCGCCATTGACGACCTCAACGCCGGCTCGCCGAAGTACTTTGTCTCGTCCAATGTCTCACGCTTCCAAGAGCAGACTCTCACAATACTCTGCCGGATCTGTCCGCTCGAGGTCGCGGCCGGGCTCTCATACCTTTCCCGTCTTTCCACCCAGCCTTGCATACACATTTGTCAGGGACTTTGCTTATCCGTGCGCCCATCCGTTGCACTACGGCCCGCCGCCCGAACCATCAGGACCCCCATCTGGCCTGACAACTCCCGCAAGTGAGACTCGCAGATTATCTGATCCGCCCGTCTCCTGGGAGCAGCGCATGCCATGGGACTCGTGGACCTCTGACGGCTTTGGTCGTGGACATGAGATGCCTCCGATTTACATGGGAGACGGTCCGCCCTACAGTGAAGATGAAGATTTGCAAAGTCCCGTGGTGGCCACACGCCATCGTAAACACAAGTCTACATCCGCGGCCGTGGGTCAGGGGCGAGGAAGGGGAGCTCGCGAGGGGGACATGCTCAGCCTATCCAACCATGACGGCGAAAAGGGATACTACCTTGGAATCAGTGCCGATGGAAACGAGCGATATAATGCCGCTCATGGAGGGGACTACATGACTTATCCTCCGGACCAGGCGCGCCACAGTCGGGATTATCACTACTCTCAAGAACTCCAGCCCGACCATTACGGTCAAGATGACTCCAGCCCACCTTCGTCTCCCGGATATCCAGAGGCTGATGAGTCTCGTTACTCTCGAGATTACCAATTCACTATTACTTCCCCCGACGAAGAATTTCACGGCAAGGCCGTGGCTCTGTTCGACTTTGAGCGTGAAAATGAGAATGAGCTGCCGTTGGTCGAGGGACAGATTATCTGGGTTTCGTATCGACACGGGCAAGGGTGGCTGGTAGCCGAGGATCCCAAAACTCAGGAGAGTGGACTTGTCCCGGAAGAATATGTCCGTTTGCTGCGTGACATTGAAGGCGGCATGAACAGTCTAACCGGCAACCTCGTTGAAGCCTGCGTTTTCCCCAGCGAAACCGACATGCCCACACAAGCCGAGCACACGAGCGGGAAGGAACGGCATTTGTCTACCGCATCGACAAACGGCTACCATCAGCCTGTTGTATCAGTCTTTTCAACATCAAGCAAGGACTTGAACCCATATCCCACAGAACAACTAGGCATTCAGGCTGGTCAGACACCTCCACAAGTTGTTCACTACCATGGACAACGCGGTGGTAGCCAGACAAACACACCAATCATTAACCAGCATAACGAGCCAGGTATGCTTCGAACTGGGAGTCAAGACTCGAACAAGAATGGCGGCCCAGAACATACGCCTCCTCGAGAGCGCAATAACCCTGCAGGCACCCCGGCAGCCGCTACTCGGTGAAGAAAAGAAAAGCAAAATCATCATTTGTATGCATGATTTGAAACACGAACATTGGAACAAAGACACCGCGATATTCCAACACTTGGCGTTCAGAAACCTCGGTTACATCAACATTTCTATCCAAAGACGGAGGATAAATGCTCACTAACCAAGGAAGGAAGAAAGAAGGAGGAGAGAGAGCGGAGAGTGCAACGAAGCCAAGTCTGGCAAGTGTGGCCAAACATCAGAATGATGTCACTCCGTATGTATCTCTGGCTGTGTATCTGCCATGTAGGTACATTTATCAGGTCAGCTTTGAGCATTCGTTGAACGTGCACTGGTCGAGATACCAAGCTTGCTTGTCCTAGGCAAGCATGCTGTCATGACGTTTGGAGACAACAAAGAGAAAATGTTTGGGGTTGAGTAGCGAATAGAGCAGGGATGCAGAACTCACGACCCATGGAAACGTCAAAGGGAAAAGGGGGGAGGGGGTTGGATAGCGAATAATTGTATTAAATGACGTTGACATTTATAACAAGATGCGCATGAATCTGTGTCGCCCTAAAGATATATGCATCTGATGTGCCAGCACCGTGACGTTGCTGGAGAATCTTTCACTCAACCTGGGCCTATATTTTCTGCAGCTGTCCTTGGCATGTTCTATCGATGATGCGAAGTGTTGCCGAGTTCCGGCTAGCTAAAACTAGAAAACGAAAAGACGGAGAATATATAGCCCAGGCTCAACGCTGGCAGATTAGCGTACCAGCATGTCAATGACATAAACTTCAATTGTTTAAATTTTCTTTTCGGTGACAAACTGTGACAAACTTTAAAATGCAGATACGCTTGGCAAACCAACCCTGCCTGTTTCCTGAAGGTAGAGAGACAATTGTGGGACGTTGAGTCACGTGGCCGGCGTCATACACTCCATATCAGCTTTGGAGCTTTCCCAATCGCGCAGTCCCGGCTTTCGACAACGGCAAAGCAAGAGTTGCCTGGGCATAGCGTGTCTGCCTCTCTGTCGCGCGGTTTATTCCTCCGTTTCAGAGCACCACCATTGATCTTTTTGGGGATTCTTTTCCTCTTGGACGTTTGAATCTCTCCGTCTCAACCAAGCATTCTTGGGCCGAGATCAATCTCAACCATGTTTGCGAGATCTGCTTTCCGTGCGGCCCAGCCGCTAAGGACGGTAAGTTCAATATGTTGTTGCTTCCAAATCATCCTCCTTCCAGCCAGGTGCCAGTGGTAGTAAGCAGACCGACTTTGACGAAAAAAAAAAACAGAAAAACAAAGGCAAAAAAGCTGTGTGCCATGAAAGCGCGCCTGTCTCTTCCTCTTCTTCTTCTTCTTGTTGTTTTTCGTTTTCTTTTGTCTGATTTTCCGCGCAAATAGCAAGCTCGACGATACGCCACCGAGTCGGGAGCCAAGAGCAGCTCCAACGGCCTTCTTTTTGCGGTGGGAGGCGCCGCCCTCGCTGCCGGCGCGGGATACTATTACTTTGGCGGCAGCTCTGCCGCGGCGGGGGCAGCAGACGCAGCAGCAGCCAAAGTCAAGGGAGCAACTGTGCCTGCAAAGCCTGCTTTTACGGGCGGCGACCAGGGCTTCATCTCACTCAAGCTGGCCGATGTGGAAAATGTCAACCACAACACCAAGCGCCTTCGATTCGAGCTTCCTGAGTCGGACCAGGTGTCTGGACTGGCGGTTGCGAGTGCCATTTTGACCAAGTACAAGGGACCGCAGGATGAGAAGGCCACTCTACGACCGTATACCCCCATCAGCGACGAAAGTATGTGTCTCATTTGTGTTGAACAGTTTCTGCTGCAAAAAGACATGAAAAATAAAATACATACATACATATATATATATATATATATATATATATAAAGACGGACGGACAAGTGGAAACTAATTCGCGAGCAATAGATGAAAAGGGTTTCCTTGATCTTCTGGTCAAAAAGTACCAGGGCGGCCCCATGAGCACGCACATGCACAATCTCGTGCCTGGACAGCGACTCGACTTCAAGGGTCCCCTCCCCAAGTACGCCTGGTCCGAGAACAAGCACGATCACATTGCCCTCATTGCGGGTGGCACGGGCATCACGCCCATGTACCAGCTCTGCCGCGCCATCTTCAACAACCCCAACGACAAGACCAAGGTGACTCTCGTGTTTGGCAACGTCAGCGAGCAGGACATTCTCCTGCGCCGCGAACTCGCCGATCTCGAGAACACGTACCCGCAGCGATTCCGGGCTTTTTACGTCCTCGACAAGGCCCCCAAGGGTTGGGGCGGCGCAAGCGGCTTCATCAACAAGGACCTGCTCAAGACGGTCTTGCCGGAGCCCAAGAACGAGAACATCAAGATTTTCGTCTGCGGACCGCCAGGCCTGATGAAGGCCATTTCGGGCCCCAAGGTCAGTCCCAAGGACCAAGGCGAGCTTTCTGGCTCGTTGAAGGATCTGGGCTACACAAAGGAGCAGGTGTACAAGTTTTGAACAACGCGTGAGGGAGACGGGAAGAGAACCGGGGCGGGGAAGGGGACGGGGAAGGGGACGGGTCAGAGAAGAGGAAGAGGGTAGAGCTGTCTTTTTGTACAAAATAAGTAGTAAGACGTCAGACAGTATAGACAGCAAAGAGACACGAATGCTTTTTATATTCCGATTGTTGTGTTTAGAATGAACCCAGTGGTGTGCTGCAAAAATTGGACTTATACGATGTCCTATGATGGACTCTACAATATAACCGCGGAGATACATTTGTTTTTTCTTTTTCTTAGAGTTGTTCTTCGAATTAGCCTAATAGTTCACCACACCGGCTCTAGTTTATTCAATGCTTTCTGATAAATCTATCATATCAATGTTAAATTCTTTTTTTTACTCTCATCGTCATAGTTTGAATCATCTCCACGGTACTGCAGCGATTTTGATTATTTGATGCTACTACCTAGAAAAATTCTATGTATAAAGGCACTAAAGAAAAAATTTTGCAATATAAAAATCTCCGTGTTCCCACTGGTCATGTTAGAAATAGCGCACTAAGCTCCGGTGTATATTCTGCAAGCATACGTACCAGAGACAGAAACGCTTTTCTTTTCATTCCTACGGTCTTGTGAGGACCTGTCTCTAATAATATCACTGCACTATTCTGTTTAATTGAATCTTTTGTCGTAAATTCCGTAGCATGAATACTATGCAAAGATATAGCATCTTTTTTTGTCATCCCAATGGTCAGGTTGAGAATCAGCCGGATGACGTACTGCAACCATTTCGACGTCGTGTATGCTCCGCTGTTGTAAGTTCAGCAATATCCATAAATAGCAAAAAACGCGTACAGAATGCCGTTCTTGGTGAGTGCCGATTGTTGTTCAATCTAGGGTCTCGCTCCGCAGACATGGTGCAACAGTTTCGGTATATACAACCCCCTGCTGTGAACTCTGTAATACAAATAGCAAAGTCAGACGAGAATCTTTTTGTATTGTTGTACTTGCCATGATTGGAATCGGCCCCATGATGTTGGCAACTATGTTGACGTTGCATGATCCTCTGTAGTAAAACTCTGTGATGTAGACAAGAAAGCGATATGACATCTTTTTTTGTTGTCATATTATCATGTCCATAATTGGGTCATATGATGGATTATGATTTTCCGTTGTCAATTCTACACATAAATAGCAGAGTGCCTATTTTCTGTCTCCCCGATTATCATGCTTAGAATTAGGCCTGATGATACATCACAATATTTCAGTTCTCATAATCCACCGCCCCAAATCCCACGATATAAATACATACCCAAGAGAAAAAAAAATGTGTTCCATCATCGTCATTATCATGCTTACAATGCGACCATTCATATTATGCACCGAATTCTGATTTATGCAACCCACCCCTTTGAATATAATTCCTCACTTGGGGGTTCCTTTCTTTCCCCCTCAATAGTTCGTTGTCCCACGCTGCAAATGTCTATCCTGTGATGCGCACCTATCGAGTATGAACATATTCCAGATGCGCGCCTCTAGTGACTAGATGACTGCGGCTTTGTGCTGACGCTAGGTCTGCAATCTCTTGTTGGGTCCTCCTGTCTTGTAGAGAACGTCATCACGTTCGTTACGTTTGGTGCCAAGTGTTTGAAGTCAATCATGTTTTTTTTTTTTCATTTATTCATTCAATCATTTACAACAAAAAGTTAGACCAAAACGTTTGAGGCCTGTCATTCTACTCCCGCATGTAGCAAGCGGAGATGGAATAAATGCATGCCACTTTGTCCATCATCTTCTTCTTTTTTGAAAACAGAAAAACAACATTCCAAGCTATTCTACATAAGACGACTGACACGAGACGTGCAATTGTGCAACTCGTCTAGCGAATGCTCTCAGTCGCCTTCACAACACATCCGTTGATGAGTGCAGCCCATTTCAACCCGGAAGTATAGTCCCTGGCGTCGATGCTCTCCATCAGACCAGGGTACACCGCTGATCACAAACATGTTAGCATAGAATATATTCAGAGCGATGAATGACAAAGCTTCTATAGGAAAGAAAAATAAGGGGGGAAGAACAAAGGAAGAAGAAAATACAAAAGGCCGCATGCTTGCTTACCTCCGGAATAACCCGTCCACAAGCCCGGCGCAAACACGACGTGCTTGAACCAGTTGCGATTGTCCAAACCCCCCTCAAACAAAAAGTGACGCTCGAAAAGCTTGTATTGGATATTGACCTTCACGATAGTTGCCCACAGCTTGATCTTGCCGATAATGTTCCACCAAGGCAATCCTTCTTCCAGCTTGCGGTTGGCCCACGCTGCGCGATGATCCAGATGAACAGACTCTGCACGAAGATCACTGAGGGAGCGTCGAATCTTCTTCAGACTCTCCTCAAAGGCGTCGGCACTGCCCTTGGCATCCTTACCACGAAGCGCGCCGCGAAAAGCAAAGACGGCCTCCTCACTGATTGGCTCCTCATCAGACTTGAGCTTTGATTCGACCTTGTCAAGATAACTCCCGAGAGCATCCGCGTATTCGGTGGCGCCAAATGGGACGACAATCGTGTTGGCGAGTTCGGCAACGATCATGCTGAGGACGCGTGTCATGGCCAGATGATACTTGAAGCCGGGATCTCCATACTTGTCCATCCAGTGGAAGCTGTCGTAGTTGCTATGATAGTGGTAGACTGGGTCATCAGAAGCTGGCTTGAAGCTCACATCGATGGAAGGAACACCCGCGTAGTCTTGGAATGCTGTAAAGTCACTGCCGCTTCCCATCGTTTTGATTATGCCGTTCCACACATCTCCGACAGTTTGTCCAGGCACAGTCTGATTTGGAGAGGGAACCATGTGGGTTGCGTCTCTCAAAACCTGGTTTAAAAGGGGGGCGGCCGCCGCCTGAAACTGAGGTCCTGCTGTACCGACATCGACATTGACGTAGGCAACATTTGTCGCCGAGAGCCACGGCAGGTAATCCTCCACCCACTCTGTGCTTCCGATTAGACTGTACTCCTCACCATCCCAGCTAGCAAACACAATCGTACGGAGGGGCTTCCATCCGGCATCTACAGCCTTGCCCATGCTCCGAATCACTTCATTCAGCACCGCAGAACCACTGTTGGGGTCGGCAGCACCGCCTGCAACCCACGCATCTCTATGGTTGCCGACGACAATAACCTCGTTGGGAATCGTTCCATTAATAACGCCGATGACGTCCCACTGCGGAGTTGTGACGTATTCCTGCTGATTGAAAAGATTCAACACCACGTTCTTCGGTGAGGGTCCAATGTTGTAATCGACGCCCTTGTACCCAAGACCAAGATTCCGGTTCCAAAAGCTGTTGAAGTCGCTTGCTTTCGGACCATGACCATTCAGAGCTTGGAGAATGGGAATTGCATCCGCGTAAGAAATCGGGAGAGAAGGGATGGACGGTGTGGCGTCGTGAGCTGGTGCACGTGGGACCCCCGGCTTGGACGGGTAACCCGGAGTGGTGCTGTAAACATGGTCAGTTTTCTTTGTGTGCAGTGACTGTACTATTTGAGGTATAAGAGCATAGAATGTGCTTACGGATCACCAGGACGAATGCTGAGGAACTCGACGCTCCCACGCTCGACACTGCTCTCATGACGAGCAGGTCCCTCAGGATACTGTTTATACCCGTTCACCTCGGTCTGATGCCCATCATCACCAGGATCGCTGTAAATCAAGGCGCCAATCATGCCGAGCTCCTGTGCGCGCTTGACTTTGAGGCCCCTGAAAATACCGCCGTATTTTGCAATGGCGATCTTGCCCTTGAGATCAATGCCGGCGTCGACCAAATCCTGATAGTCCTGATATGTGCCGTAGTTGACATAGACGAATTGCGCTGTAACATTGCCACTGGCTGAGTATCCGTGGAATGTGGGAATTCGGTCCTGGAGAGACGTGGTAGGGTCTTCATCCAGAACAGCCTCGGTCAAAGAGGCGTTGAATGCGACGCTCCACGAATCGTTCTTGTCGGACCTTTCCAGTAGGGACAGACGGTGATCGACCGGGTAATTGATATAGACATCGTATTCTACGATGCTGGTATCGATTCCCCAACTCTGCCATTTTTGTCTTGTCCAGTCGGCCTGTGAAAAGTTCTTGCCTGCAAGATGAGGACCCGAGGTGTAGTATTGGCTCCATTCTCTGGCATAATCGGCAGTTGGCGTCTCGAGCAGGATATTTTTGAGCTGCTCGTACGACAAGCGTTTACCACCTTGATGCGACGATGCGTAGCGACTATGATGACCATGATGGTAGAAATATGGCCGGATTAGAACCACATGAGCGAAGAAGGAGGCAAATCCAAGTAGAAGAACGCATGTACAAGCAAGAGTACAAAAACGTCGGCAAGTCTGATGACGATATCGGATCCGCGGCGGCGCAACGCGAACTGTCTGGATTAACGGCGTTGACTCATTGGCCACCTTTTCCGGCTCCGAGGGAAACCTGCAGAGGATATGAAACGGTTCAGTCGATGTTCCAGAATTCACTGAATAAGAAAATGAGCTAAAAAAAAAAAAAAAAAAAAGAACCAGGAGCCAAGAGCCAAGATGTGTCACACGAGACCTGTCAATGTCACAGGCTCGCAGAGGACTGCACCGTGTTGCCAGCAGCGGGGGGTTATTCGTTGATGCGATGACGTGATTGGTATCGAAATGTCGAGGTTCAAAACTCACAACCGGGCCATGATCCAAGCCTCGAGGACGTGTAAATGTGTAGGGACGGTCGGCGACAGCACGGAGAGTTGGTACGCCGCTGTCTAGGACAAGCTAAGAGATGGAAGGCCAGCAATTCGCAGAAGGAATCGTGGAGGCGTGGAGTCGCAGAGATGGCAGAGTCGCGAAATCGTGGGAAACCTGAAGATGGACGATGAAGCTGCCGCCTGCCAAACCCCGGGCGAGCTCAGAGGCTCAACGCCCAGACCAGAGCGGATTAGCTTCCGATGACGAAATCTGTGCGTGGTCGCCATCTGGTTGGGTGGTGGCAGGTGCTTCTCCTCGTGCTCAACTGCTGGACAACTGGCCGTGGCTCGCTCCTGCCTGTCTCAAATCTCATCTTCGAAGGGGGCCGGAAGCATCTTGGTTTCCCATCCCTACAACAGTTATCGAAAGCATCGGACTCTTGCTTGATGATGATTCCAGCACCGCCACAAGCCGCACGATCTCTTCGACGCCAGACCAGGCCAGAGTGACAGAATCAGAGCCGAATACGCAGTGAATGCCAATCGACGGGCACTCTCGCCAGCCTGCAACAGCCTTCAACCGCCCTCACAGCCTCCTCCGCCTCCTCCGCCTCCTCCGCCTCCAGACGACAACGGGCCGAGAGTCCTGGCCCGCATTTCGCCCTTCGCCAGAGTCTCTGAAGCCTTGTTTGTCTAGCCGCCAGTAGCTTGCATCTGCTGCGAAGTGGGGTCTTGACACGAAACAGTTTTATCTGTCGATCAATCCGCCGCCCAACTTTCTTGTCCAAGAAAATGAAAATGGCACTTTTCTTTTTGATGATTTGCGGGAAACAAGCACAGCTTTTTTCTGGCCCAACGCTGATGCCGTGTCTCACAGACTGAACGTAGCAGCAAGAGTCTTGAAAATATGTGCGGTGGCACAGCTATCAAGATCGGCGCTCGCGACAAGACGACATTTCATATCCTCGGACTCTGGAATCTTGAGTGCGCGAACTTCGAAGACGCCAAATAAGGTCATGGGTCACGGGATCCACAACCTCATCAATACATGTCTGGTGCTTTTGAATCCTCATCTTCGACCCAGGGCATACGAGTGGCTTTTTGTACCAAGGGACACTAATACGACTTTCATTATAATGTAGTTCCTGTATAAGATGATGTACCCCGTAACTCGCCCCGGTATCATTGCGTCGTCGACCGGGGATTGATCGCCGTGGGTGGGATTATCGCTGTCTTTGGCTATCCGAGGTTGACCGGTCTCCGGACCGGAAGAGCTGCTACCACCAGTCCTGCGAACCTCCCCATATGACCCCGATTCCACAGTGCGGGATTAATCATTGGACCAGTCGGCCTCCTTGGTGCCATTCACGTTTTCCAGATCGATCCAGTTACCCCCCGTGCCACGCCACCCGAATGGGGATGGGCTGAATGGAAATGACAGGATGGCGTTAACCGTCAGGTCTGTCTTCTCCGCTTCTCCTGGACTCCCTCGAAGCCCAGTCGGAGCCCAGATGCAGACATGATCCAACACTGTCCAAACCTCTCGGCCTCCGAGACCGCTACTCTTCTCCTCTTTGCCTGAGAATTTGACAACCACATGCGCAACATGCGCAGCATGTGTTGAGGCAGTTATTAACTTCTCATTACCAAGAATAAACGAGGAGAGGAAAAGCGCCTACTACCTTGCATCATCTTGAGTGCGTCGCGGCCCCACTCAAACTTTTTTCCCCCCTTTCCTTTTGTTCTTTCTTTCATTCTTTGTTTTTTTTTTTTGTTACCGAGGCAGCTTCCAGATCGTCACCCAATCTTGGACATTTTGAGTATGAGCAATGACGACTCACGAGCGCCGCCTCGGCCAAAACTGCCGGTGCAGCAGTTGACTATTCTAGGTAAGAGCGTTGACTTCTGAAAGAGCCAGATCAGGCAATTTACTATATAGAGCAACTCTACGGAATCGATTCTGCATCGGTCTCTTCCACCTTCTGCTCGAGTTATTGTGCTATTGAGAAATATGAATGAAGTCAGACCAATGTTAGTCTTTAAATCCGACAATGCCATTCACTTTTCTTCTCCTTTTTTTGTTTTATAAGAAAAAAACCCAATGTCGTCTCTTCCGAACTAGTCGCCTGTACAAAGCCATCAGCTGCAACTCCCTGTCTTCAAGCTATGATTTCCAAACATACAACTGAAGAGAACATCACTAACACAAAATATTCATTCCTCAGCCGTCGCAAGATTCGCAGAACCAATCGCCACAACATCCATTTACCCATATCTCCCTCAGATGGTTCACGATTTGGGCGTTGAAGAAAATGAAGTGGCAAAGTGGGCTGGCGTGACCTCGGCTGTCTTTTCCCTATTCCAAAGCTTTGCCGCTGTTCCCTGGGGAAAGTTTGCAGACCGATGGGGACGGAAGCCCAGTTTGATCATTGGCTTGCTCTGCACAATGATCTGCTTCATCATCTGGGGCATTTCGACATCGCTACCCATGGCTATCACGGTGCGCGCTATTCAAGGGGCCAGCAATGGCAACGGTCTGTCTCTATGTCCCAGATTTGCTCTCACTTCTGTATAAATCACGTCCATGTAAAAAAGTTTTTATTTGTAGTTTGACCGACTAACCTTGTTTTTACAGTGGGCATCATTCGAACCATGGTGGCAGAACTTGTTCCTGAAAAGGAACTTCAGCCACGCGCCTTCAGCATCATGCCTCTTGTTTGGAGTTTGGGGAGTGTCGTAGGCCCAGCGTTTGGAGGCTTCTTTGCGGATCCGGTTCGACAATTCCCAGGTCTCTTTGGGGGCATGTGGTTTTTTGAAAAGTTTCCATATGCACTGCCCAACTTCATCGCCACGTTCTTCTTCCTCATTTCCGTGACGAGCGCCATGTTCTTTCTCGAAGAAACACTCGCCTCGAAGCGAAACCGACGGGACTGGTTCCTCTCTGTTGGCAAGCGCTTCAGCCGAGCATTGACTCGTCGACCGCGAGACGTGATCCCGGGCCGAGACCAAAACGCCCAACTCCGACGAAGGTCCTTTGTGGATGGCGAAGCGACTTCTCCTCTGCTCTCGAACCGCAGTATGCCGCACAAGAAGAAGAAGGTCCGTCACCCGCGGCCGGTGGGGTTTATGGAAATATTCACAACGCAGACAAATCTCGTCATGCTGGCATATTTTTTCTTGGCCTTCCATTCGGTAGCATATGATCAAAATGTGACCGTGTTTCTCAATTACCCTGTTATGGAGCACACTCCCGACAACACACAGCTGCCCTTTTACTTCAGCGGCGGCTTTGGTCTGCAATCCGGACGAATCGGCACAATCTTCATGTTGTACGGAATCACATGTGGCCTGGTACAATTTGTTGTCTTTTCTCCCCTGGTGACTCGCTGGGGTGTGTTGAACTGCTACAAGGCGTGCTGCATCATCATGCCACTTGCCTACATCCTCACGCCCTACACCTCCCTGTTCGCCACTCCGAACAAGCGACTGGCTGCTCTGGCCTTTGTTTTGAGCCTGAAAGCCTTCTCCGTCATCGTGGCCTTCCCCGCCATCATCATCCTCCTCACAAACTCGTGCAGGTCATTGCGCATTCTGGGTACCTTGAACGGATTCGTCACCATGTTTAGCGGCTTTGGGAGAGCCTTGGGCCCCGCGAGCACGGGCTATGCATTCACCTGGGGCGCCAAGCACGGATACATTGTGACGGCCTATTTTTTTCTCGCCTTCATGGCCTTATTGGGCGGCATTCCTTTGCTATGGATCGTTGAGGGTGACGGACCGGCGGCATGGGCTGGAAGCAGCGACGGCGAGGACAATGAAACTCTTGTAAGCAGTACTATGCTGCTGAACGGGAATGGCATTGACGATGGCGATGGTGGTGATGTGTCTCAAGACGCTAATGAGTGTGATGAGTCGGAGCCATTACTCCACCATCCCAATGGCAGTTATCAAGCAGTGACGTGAGAAAGTTAAATGAACGATTCAGTCATGGTGCATGAGACGTTTGCTCGGCCTGTGCAGATCAAGATCAACACTATACAACAAACACCGCACTAAACCGCATATTTCAACACCAACTAACATTACATAACACATCATGAAGACAAAGAATGACAAGATTTAAAAATACATAGCATAAAATGGGGGTTAAATGTTTCAAGACAATTCATATCGCTCCGCATCCTAGTACGGCAAGAGATTTTAACACAACTAATATTACATAAGACATCATGAAGATAAAGAATGAAGAAAGAATGAAGGCAAAGAATGAAAGATCCAAAGATATATAGCATAGAATGGGGGTTGAAAGGTCAAAGACAATTCATAGCCCTCCGCATCCTAGATCTCATGATATAGACAGACTGCATAAGTATGATGAAAGTAGATGACGATGAAGACGTTTTAAGGCGTGTGATGTGCATATGAGATCTGCTGGTGTGTGTGTGTGTGTCATGGAGCATCTACTTCTGTTCTTGAATTTGAAACTACTTTTTTATTGTCTTTTTTTTAAGAAAGAAAGAAAAGAGATATTAGTTTCTTTTTTTTTTAAAAAAAAGTTAATTTTGTTTTATTCTTTATTTTATTTTATTTTTCAAATTTTTCTTTTTCTTCTCTATATCTGTCTACCTCTTCCCCTTCCTTTCTTTCTTATTTTTCCTCTTTATTTTTGAAAGCATAGTTGCTTCATTTACCAAGATTCCTGGAACAAAAATACGTGATATACTTGTCCAAGAGTACATATATACATTCACATGTGTATACATGTCAGCTATCAGGCCATAAAGGCCTAGACGAAATCATGCTACGGTCCCATTTCCGAGTACCGTGCTTTTTACCCCCGCCCACCCTGTGCAATTCCTCGAATCGTAAATCAAAAGAGTCTCAATGTCAAGATTGATCGTGTACCTATTATAAACACGGCTTGTCCAGCCAGCATTGCCCGATCAAAACGGCCGGAAAAACACTACAATGCTACAACGGCAAATAAACAAAATAGTATACAGCATGGGCATGTCGAATCCGACATGCGTGCAAAAAAATGATGCGGGATTGCCCTTGACGCCGAATTCATAACGTTCCGCCATATGACCTGTCCAGTGTGTCCAGAAAGAAATGATGAAAGAAAAAAAAAGGAAGAATTCCGAAACCTAGAAAAGGAAAGTCCCTCCACTGTCGTTGCACCTTCATCTTTGAATGCAATTTGCAGCATACATCACGGCCCATATTGTGTCAAGGCAACGTACTGTAGCCTCTCTCCAAAGTCTCCTCGCTCATACCATTGCCATTCCTCCTGCGAAGCACGTCTCTGTTGTGGTAATGGTTGGGATAATAAGAGATGAGGCTCGTGCTCGCTCGATATGTGTCTCTTGTCCCACGATCCAGTCGCTTGCTCCAGATACAGTGGATCGTTGTATCTGCTGAGCTCCAAAGAAGGTTCCATCGGCTTGTGAATATAAATGTCGTGGTGGCCGTCTTTGCCTGCGGCACCAGTGCTGGTACCAACACCGCCAACAACCGTATAGTCGTTTCCGCGCCACCGTTCCAAATTCGCCTCCATTTCCCGGAGGTGCAAGCAATCCTTGCCTGCCCAGTCATCAATGACACCGGCAATCTGAAGGAAGCCCTGTGTGTGACCGCTAGACTGCTTCGAATTCCAGCCACACGCAACAAACATGAAGCTGTGCATCATTTCGTGCAGAAATGTGGAAATAATGAGGCGCCTGTTGTATTTGGTGTCGCGGAGAATGGGAGAAGACAACACGATCAAGGTTTCCAAGCCGTCGGAATGGGTGCTTTTGCGAACGGCCGTGGTGCCGAGAATGTGGTTTTCGTACTTTGACGATGCAGAATGACTCCAGTCCCAAGTAACGCGGCGTGTGAGTCGTGAGGCAAAGAAGAGCTCATTGGCGGCGGAAAAAATACTCTGGAGAGCGTCATTGTCGAGCGGAAATTCGGCACCTCGAGATTTCGGGCTGATGAGGGCCCGGAGAATGCGCTCCGGCTGAGAGTCTGGATAACGCCTACGGTAGAGAGCGACGTGGTCGCGCACGAGGCGAGCGGCCTCGAGGTCTTCGAGAAGAAGGGACGAGTCTGAGATGAGTGGCGAGTGATGGTTATGATGTAGCGAGCAATTGGATGAGATGGAGTGGCCAGATTCGGTGCGCTCGAGGGTTGCGGGGATAGAAAGGTTGCGGGGAGAGCGGATGGCGGGAGACGACTCGCCAGGAAGATATGGCTCTAATGAAGGGGATGGCGACGGCGATGGGCTATGACGGTAGTCGCTAGTATGGGCGCGGCTGTGAGGATAAGGGCGGCTGTGGTTGTGATCATGGTCGGGGTTGTGATCGTGGGCGTGGACGTGGGTGTGGGTGTGGTCGCAGTCGCGGTCGCCGTCGTCGCCTTCTCGGATGACCAAAAACGCGAGGTTGCGGACGGGCACCGACTCGGGGTCGTGGTGATGAGGGCGGTGATCTTGACGATGCTGCTGTTCCCTGCGCTGTTCGGTGCGGCCTTCGCATTCGTGGTCATACTGTGCGTGTCCCCTGCCACCATGATGCCAGTGGCGACTCATTGCTCTATCCTGGAGGTTGAAGTAGCCTATGTCGCCGGCATCACCGGGGTCACCGGGGTCACCGGCGTTACCGGCGTCACGGGTTCGTGGAGCGGCCTCCAGAGCGTGAAGTGGCTCACCTCCAGCACCGCCGGCCACAACCCAAAACGCCATTGAACATGGATGCCGCGCGGGATGTACAGAGATGACGTCGAAAGCCTTTTTTGATACAAGATAAAAAAAAATGAGTCTTTGCGAGGAAATGGATCAGACGAAATATCGGGATGGAAATCAAAATAGATATTATTTACGCATGCCGTCGGGAAATATGAGGGGGAAAAATCAGAAAAAAGAGGGGAGGATAAAAAAAAAAGAGAAAAAAAGGACAAAAATGAAAGAAGAATAGACGATGGAAATAAAGAGCTATAAATTTGGAATTGGCAAGATGAAAACTAGAAAAACACCGGGGTCACAAATGTCGATCCGGACTTGATCTGATCCAGACGGGGTAGCGGTGTACGTTACGGGTGCCGTCTCGTGTAGGTCAAAATTACCCCCAATGACGGCTGACAAGGGACGACTTAGCAAACTAGAATGCCGGAGCTGCCTCCTCTCATCCGAGAGGGTGATGACGACAAGTCTGGTGCAGCAAACCTGGAGGTCTCGGTGTTTCTCGTCAGCGGAGCTGTTCGGCAGAACGAGGGTCGGACAAAGACCAGATTACAAAGGAGAATCAGGAGAGGCAGTGTTGACTTGACGGGAAGTGAGGCGGTGGGAGGGCCGCCAAGGCACGACGAGGGGAAAAGCGTGGAAATGCAGACTGAAGGGACGGACAGAAGGAGCGAAAAGGCGACTGGGATGTATTACTTTCTTTGAGCGCGCCGGGCGGCCCGATGGAGAGAGAAAACGAGAAAGAGAGGTCGAAAGAGAGGGAGCGGGAGAGCGGGAGGGCAGGGAGGGAGAGAGAGAGAAAGGACGAGCGGAGAGAGACGGAGAGGCAGGCAGACAGACTGGAGCGATAGAGCCAGGGATTGATTGATCGGGCGTCGCTTTGCTCGGACGAGCAACGGCATGTTCCCTATGCAGCGAAAGCAAGGCAAGGCAAGGCAAGGCCTAAAGAACCAACAAGAAAAAGACTAGAAAATCCATGGAGAGGAAGTCGAGTTGTTCGGTAGCCCGACCCAGATGAGGCCGGCCCGGACCTGAACTGAGCTGCTTTGGTCCATTGTTTGGAGACGCCCACCGAACGGGATGCAAAGGCAAATGCAAATGCAGGTGCAGGTGCAGGTGCAGATGCAGATGCAGATGCAGATGCAAGCTGCATGTTCGGAACGCGGACGGGAAGGCAGGCAGGCGCAAAGCAGGCGCATGCCCTCTGGAGTCTTGGGTTGCAAATCAAGAAGGCAGGTACAGCGTAGCGGGTGTACCTTCTTTCCTTCCTTCCCTTTGTCTTGTCACGACTTACCAGAATCCTTGTGAAGTGCGTCATGTCTGGCCTGGTGTCGGTCTGCCTCAGCATGTCAACATGCACGTGTCCAGCTTGGCCTGCCTAGATTTCCATGGAATGCAAGCATGATTATTTGGGCTTCTTTTTATTTCCTGTTTATGTTTATGTTTATGTTCATGTTTATGTTTATTTCTTAAACAAAAGAAAAAGAAAAAGACTTCGGTCCTGCCCAGCCTCCCTCCCTCCACCTACTCTCCGAGTCCCGAGTCCCGCCCGACGATCCCGCCAAACGCCTTCAAGTTGTGCTGGCCTCGCCGCTCCATGACCTGACGCTGCATGTGGCAGCCGCAGCCCAACGTCGTGTGAAAGAGACTGAAAGCCCCACCAACACTGCCACTGCCACCAGTGACCACCATCTAAATACTGTCCATGTTGGCCAAGAAAAAAAAAGAACAAAAGAGACGAAGACGAAAGGTGATGAATTCAATCAATTTTTTCCTCCCTTTCTTCTCCTTCTCCTCTTTTTTTTTTCTAAAAAAAAAAGAAACAAAACAAAACAAACGATGAAAACCCGACACATCAGTCAACACCATCATGTGCTCGACTTGTTACCACACTTTCCATCCTTCTCAGGCCCTCACGCCCATCCGTCCCGGACGTTGGGCTGCAAGGAACACTGAACCGGCGCACGCAGATCTGGATCCTTCTCCTACCCGACCAAATATTACCGCGGTAATGAATCACTGCGTATATACTCTCACTTGTATACATAAATACATACATACATACAAACTACATACCTGCATGCATACCAGGTATACAACAGCTCCAGGATCCCTAGGGCAAGTCGACTGGCTTTGGGTACCCAGTAGCTACCCAGCCGCCGGACCGGACGCTTAGGCAACCGTGTTTTGCATGTCGTGCCTTAGTAGTGCTCGTATGCAAATCATGCGGTGCCTTGCACACGTCGGGGCTGAAGAGGGGAGGTTAAATATCCTACGGATGCATCATGACGGATGAGTCAAAAGTTGATCGTGCGTCGAGTGTGGTGAGCTTGGACTCCCGACGGAAACACTGCATCGGCACTGGGACCTGTGTGCCCAAAGGTGAATTGAACAATGAAGGGTACATGATGGATGACTTGGCATCCATGAAATGAGCAGAAACATTGAATCAACGGTGCGCCTGATGCCGAGGTTGACCGCCCCCCCCCCCCCCGTTTTTCGTTGTTCTTTTCGACGGGCATCTTCGTCACAACCAGTACATGTGTACACATATACATTTCCAGAAATGGATAACAGCGGCCCAACTTCAAGTCGCGTGAGAGACCATGAGAGAGACATGCATCGCCATGGTTCGTCTCGTCCCTCACCCCAACTTCTTTTGGCAGAGCTGTCATGTGTGACAGTTTGTACCCAGACCTCAAGCCCCATGCTGGCTTCCATCTTGTCACACCCTACCCAACCCATGCATCCTAAGTTTGCCCTTTCCAGTATTCCACTCGCCCAGTACACCTAGCATGGTGTCGTGTCGCTACCATGAAGCACATAGTACGTCTTGTTTCCAAAAACCCGTTGCCCGCTGTGCAGTCGCCATCTGCTGCGTCACTTCGCTATAGACAATGTTGTCAATCGCAACGAGGAAGCACCTGGTGACATTCATATTTCGCAATGTCACCATGACTGTGCTGTCACTCGCTTTGGCTTCACTACTTCCATATCCTGCTTCATAACCACCCCCCCCCCCCCAAAATCATGAAAAAAAAAAGGAGAGTGGAGGTAGGAGCGGGAAGAAGGAAAAAAGGAGGACGAGACAAACAAGAATAATGATCATAAAAAAAAAGGTAAAGAAAACTTGTCACCACTTTCAAACCCCCGCAGCATCTTCGTACACTTTTAATAGTCCTGCAGCCTGCCTTGATGAGTCGCCCCATCCAGTCTCCCTATGAATTGCACTTCATCGGCCTGCCATTGCAGAGCTTGTCGCATTTTCTGAGAGTATCGCTGTCTCTGCACGTCTTCCGCTTCTATCTCCGAGTTCTGATCCTCAAAATCCTTCCCAGTGAACAGGGGCGAAGCGGTGAAGCTCACCATTCCAAGCTTTTCACCAGTCCATAGCAGAATATTGTCGTCATTGAGCCTGTCCTCTCCGTGCTTAGACTTGGTGGACAAAATCTTGCGCGCCATATCGTCCGACGCAGGCATCGACGCGAAGAGAGATGCTGGCTCGTCGGCATCGCTGTGTCCAATCTTGATGCGTCGACACTCTGTCGATCCGTCACGCTCGAACCACTTGATGAAGCCAGAACCATCAGAGAAGACAATCTTGCTCCCATGGTTCGTGACGGACAAGATGGTGGACGAAGCAGCCGTTTGTCGGTTTTTCATGACGGAATTTTGCAGGGCCGAGATTTCGTCGTTGCCAGACGCCGAGCCTGAACTGAGGCCATATATCTCGAGAGACCCCTTGGATTTGTATCCTCCACCGGCTATCAGGGTCCTTCCCCGACCCTCCATTTTCATCTGAGCGACACATTCTGGAGACAGTTGGGCTTGTCGACGCACTTCAGTGTCGACAGTCGAGAATGGATACGGCAATGCAGCCAAGCTTTTGATGAGCGCTCCCGACCAGATCGACCCCACTATGGTGGGAAACATTCGGCGATCATAGTGCAAGATGTTGGAAAATCGACCAGACACATAGATATCGTTGGAAACAAGATCATGCGAGCCAGCTTGAGGAAGATGTAGGATGCTGATCGGAGTTGGCTGTGAAAGCGGGGCATACGGTGGAAGCGGCTTGCTGTCAAAGATGCCTTTCAAGATGTTGCTATCCATGTACGGCGGCGCATCCAACCTCTCTGCAACGTCATGCGTTGTCACGGATCTTGACCGAAAATCATGGATATGGATGCCCAGCGAAGTTCCCACAGTCAAGGGTATGCCTTGGTGGACGGCTGACAACGTTGTGATGGACCACTCGAAAGATTCTCGGCTAACGACTTGCAGACGACGGAGATCGACTTCGATTAGATCTAAAAAGGTCAACAGTCAGTTTCAACCAGTTCGCGCACGGAAGGCTCTGGCTTGTCCAGAACCAGAGACTTTTTTATAATCTCTCTCTCTCACTCACTCGCTTCCACCACCACCTCCTCCATACTCTCAAACCACACACACAAAGTACAAGAGAACGAGAAGAGACACGTCTTCAATGCAACTTACGGCTCTGAACGGCAAAGAAGGCTCTATGGCTATCGTTATTTACGCTGACGCACTCCGTGACGCCCGTGTCAATCTTTTTCGATCTCTTGCTGTTCTGGCTACCAGGCCCGTCTATGAAGAGTATATCAGGTTTGCTCGTTGCAACGATGCGACCCCGTTGACCTCTTGACCCTGTGACATCCCACAAGCAGACTGAACCATCGTCCAAGGGAGAGACTGCTAGCATGGTGCCTAGGCCGTCATTACCATCGTACGGACTGTATAGGGCCATGCCTCGAGCTTCGATGAGGGGCCCAAAACGGTTCTCGCGCGTCCGAGGAGCTTCAAACCAGTTGACGCACGTTTTGGCATACCGATGAATGTACTCGTCATACCAGGATATGTCTTCACCGGGAAAACGAGGGTCCCAGTTCGCCATATCCTGCATAGCTCGTCGCCGACCACTAACAGCACCAGAGCTTTCCGGACCATGTCGTCTTGGTAGTGTACCATTGAGCAAGCGGCTGCCGGAGCTCGCTTCGTCTATTTGGCCATCTTGGCCATTCATTTGCATCGCATCGTGCTGGACTTCAGAGGGATCGACGACAACCGGATGGTGCATGCTGCGGCGGGCCTGGAGGGATTGGCGCCATGGCGATTTCTCGAAGCAGAGAAGTTTCCAGAGCTCGCCATCGAGACAGAGCTTCCGGAGCTTGCGCGATACGAGCTGCAACCTGGTGATGTGGGAGGGCTCCAAATCTGCCCCTCATGCAACCATTCGTCGCAGCATCGGTTAGCCCGTAGTTTGTCTCTCTTCCTCATGTCACACGGCACGGGTAGGAGATATGCAAAACTGCATCGAGGCCCTGCCCGAATGCAGAAGTGGCAGACGCACAGGAGAAGGGAAAAGAAAGCCGAGGGAAGATGGACGTGTCGACAGACCAGCTCCGCCAACTCACAAAAGGTGGAGAGGGAGGGGCAGAGTCCAGACTTACAATGGATGATCTGAAGAAGAATTTCATCCGGGAGCACGTCCCACTGTGATGGATTCTGGAGCGAGTCCATGGCTCATGGTCAGAAGTCGGAGAGGATGGGTAGGACAAGAAGGCAGCTAGAAGAGGGGGGGGGAGAAAGCAAAGGACCAGAAGCAGAGAGACGGCACGAAGGTATCATCTACTACATACTTCCCGGTAGTAGGTAAGTAGGTGGTGAGTAGGTAGATGAGTAGACTGAATTGACGGATAATCAAAGGTGGTGAGCCGAGGAGGAGGTGCAAGGAAGAAGGAAACGGCAAGGCGCGCCTGGCTTAATTAGTCAAAACCTGGTGGAGAGGCGTGGAGAGGCGTGGAGAGGCGTGGAGAGGCGTGGAGAGGGCGTGGATCGGATGGAGCTCGAAAGGAGGGCTGGGAAGCCAAAGTCGGGATCGGATCAAGCCATCAACAGACTCGATCAATGGGATTCCGTCTCGCATTTCAATCGCGGCTTGCTTGACCTTTTATCATGGTGGGGGTTGGTCGGAAGCCACATGCATTGTACAGCCTGATGCATGTGTATCTACGTACATATGCTGCATGTACTTAGTATATATGTACGGGACGACTGCCGCTTCTGCTACAAAACGTGTGGTCTGGGCCTGATGTATCCACAAGAAGAAGATGGACTAACGATTGATGGGTTGATGGGTTGACGGATGATTGATGATTGATTGACGGATGGGTTGACGGCAGAAAAGGCTGGACGAAAACCTTGTTCATCCCGTTTCGCCTTTTTCCTCAACTGTGGGACGGCGGAACCAGTCAGCGTTTTCCTTTTCCGCCCCATTCGTCTCCAACATCTCCAACATCTCCATCGTCTCCATCGTCCCCATCGTCCCCATCGTCCCCATCGTCCCCATCGTCCCCATCATATCCCATCATATCCATCTTACCCCTCAATGCTCATCCTCCCTTGTGCTTTGTTGGCGTCTTTTTGCGTCACTTGCTTGCGGCTTGCTTGCTTGCTTTGCCCTCTTTCTCCTCGTCCTCTCGACTTGGCCTTGCTGAGGAGGCTGAATCCTTGCTTCTCAATCGCCGCAATGAAAGTGGCCTACTCAACTCCAGTTTTTGATGGTGCCACCAGAGCATCATGGGTTAATTACCAGCCAGTAGCAAGCACCAGGTGACTGACACAATAACCGTCAAGCACCAACTACCTGCCTGTGTACCCTATCGACTTACCTAGTACAAGATCGGGTTTGTGTTGGCTGGGGACAACAAATATGCCAGATTGCCCAGTTACACATCGTCTCATCATGTCTTGTCATCGCGCCATGATGCATGAACCAACCAAAGCTTGGACTTTGGCTCGGGACCACCCACACCCGACGTCTCTCCCCTCCATTCGAGTCGACCTGCCTTGCAAGTTGCCTGCTGCTTGTGTTTCAAAGACTCTCGGAAGAGGGGTTCCATTTTCGCGACGATGAAATGAAAGGCACGGCGCGGCAGGCACCCGTGACGGCCCCGAATTTTCACAATTGTGCCGGGTTTCGACCTTGACTTCTTGATAAAGCGTAAAGCGCATAAAGCTACATGAACTGAATCTGGATCGTTCTTGCTGGACATGCCTCCGGTACGGTCCCAGTCATGTCGAGATGCTGTCACTCTCTTCACAGCCGTCCGCGCGCGTCGTGGAGACGGAGAGAGCAAGTCGCGGCGAACACAAACAGACCGAGTGCCAGGGGAGTTTTTAAAGCGGAAGACGGATGTGCTATTCGTGAATCTCGCCTTGTTTGACACGCAATGCACAATGCTTGCATGTGAGGATCTCGTTTGAAAAACCATTTCTTTCCCCCTTGGCCTTGTCCCTTTTCTATAGGAGTTTTGCCCCAGAATCCGAAAAATCTATGGCCAGCAGTAGACTTTGAGGATTTTTATTCCTTCGTGAGGAGAGGTTACAAGTATGATGATTCTACCTGACTTCATCCATGCACACGCGTGTCGTACTCCTGTGTGACGGACGGCAGTTGTGAATGCTGCCGCGATTCTAGATTGTGTTTCCCACCCACCTTTTCCCTCTTTTCTTCACTTTTCTTCACCTTTTTTCCACTTCTCACCTCGCTGCTCACCTCACCTCTCACCTCACTTTTCACAGCTTTGGCCACCTTATTAACACGACCGTGTCTGCCAAGTGTTTGGGAAGCAGACTGGCACCAAATCTCTTCTCACTTTTCTTTTTCTACTTTCGTTTTTTACCCAAAGCACTAATCTTATTCGGTGCAAATGCCGAGCCAACGTCGCGACTCGATATACTTGATCTTCGTCAACGACGAGTTAGCACCATTTTCCTTTTGAGAACCAGATTCTGGATACATGATCACCCAGTTTTGCATGAACTTCAACTCTTTGGGAACCAAGAATGAGACCTGACTCAGAAAAGGTAAGCCTCTGCCGAGCGCGTTGTACAATTTCACTCACGGACAAAATCTTGTTCCAAAAAAGCATAAAGAAAAAAGAGAAGAAAAAAAAATATCTGACCAAAATTTCAGCAGTCCTCGCAATGGAGTGACATGACCGGGGCCCTCGCAAGCCAAAGACACGGCAGTCGCCGGAAGAAGCAGTTGACGCCTTTGCAGGATCCCTTCTCGGACCCGATATATGAAGACAGAGTGATCCAGCTGCGCAGCTTTGAGGCCTTGAACGCGTCCAGGTCCGAGCCTTGTCCCGAGGACTTTGTGCTCGAGCATCCTTCACGCAAGTCATGCCAGGGGAGACGCAGCCAGACGGATTGCTATTCGAAGTCTGCATTCCATGATGACGGAGAGAAAGAGGTTCAAGTTGAAGACGAAGCCGACGCGGAAGAAGGACAAGAAGAAAAAGAAGAAAAAGTCACCGATTTCGGTATGGGTGCCGACACACTTTCGTCGTCTATTGTCATCTCTCCAGCCGTCGAGATGCATTCGAATCCGCGGCTTCATGGGCAGAATCCTAGTCTTGCCGCATCTTCTTCACAACAGCGTCGAAACACACATGTGCCCTCTTCATCGTACAACGTGGCTGGGCCCCTCGCGGCCAAGCTCGTCACCGTGCAGAGAGTCGAGCCAGGTTGTGTCCGCACATCGAGCATATACGAAGACGATGTTGATTCTCGGCACTCTTTTGCCGCCTACAACGGCAATAACCGCAATAGCAATAACAACAATAGCTGCGGCCACGGCCACGGCCACGACTCCTACCACTACAATGACTACGCCAACTCCGAGAGGAGGGCGGGTGCTGCAACCAAGAGACGCCCGGCGACGGTAGGCTTCGAATCCAAAGTCACATCCGGCGAATTCATGCCCAGCAACTCCAAATCATCCAGCCACGCCAGCGCAGTTCCGTTCCGGTTCGACGGCGACCGGTACTCGCCCTTTCTGAAATCCTCTGCCGAGCGAGACATCAGCAAAGCTCTCTACAGAGAAGACAGCAATCTCACGGTCACGCCTGGCTCGAATGCCACTGCGGCCGCCGTGGCGAACGCGAACGCGAACGCGAACGCGAACACACCAGACGGCACAGCTAAACGTCGTTGCCAGTCACGCTTGCAACCACAGTCGCCGGGCTTGTTCTACGACCATGCCGCCATTCAGTCGACTTAGAAGGTCGACGATGCGGTCAAGGTCCCTGTTCTCAAGCACGCTGCCCTTAAAACCGCGTCCGACGAGCACCCGCTCTCGCAGCCACAGCTCGACGACGACTTGATCAACAGCAGCCTCTCAGCCTCGGGGGGGGAGAGGCAGCACGACGCAGAGGAGGACTGGCAGACGGTGACGACGGAGCAGACTCGCCGGCCTCGGGCTCTGGAGCTCACCTTGCGGCTGGATCGAGACGTGGGGAGCAGTCTGGCCGATATTTCCGTATCGGGCGTGTCAGGCGATGAATTCGACGACTTTGTCGGCGGCGCCAACACGGAGATTCAGTTTCGATCCGCACGAAACGTTCCTCCTCCTCCTCTCCCTTCGCAACATGGACGTGCCTTTGGCCACAACCCCAATGCCTCACGCCCATCGGACCCCTTCTTCCGTCAAAGCTATCAAAAACACCATCGACGACCCGCCCGCGCTGCCGCCGCAATCCGCCACCTGAGTCACCGCCTCTCGCCAGACCATCTCAGGACGCGAACGCGGACTTGTCTGCGGAATCCCATCCCATCGTATGCGAGTCTTGATTCCGACCTCGACAGAGAGTTTCAGACTGGGCCGCACCGCCCTCGCACAATCACCATCACCCGCGATGATGGCTACGGCGGTGGTGATGTCGATGACGACAACCTTGATGATGACCATAGCCATGACGATGAAGAGGACCAAGACTCCCCCCCGTTCCGCAGCAACAACTGGCCCGTATCAGCCCTCCGTCTCGATTCCCAGGAGATTCTCGGCAACGGAATCCGTCACGACAACCACAGCACCGCCTATCACTCCCCACGGCCGTTTGCAGCAGCAGCACCACAACCACCAGCACCACCATCATCATCCTCCCACCATCACCATCACCACCACCACCACCACCACCGCAGCAGCAGCCTCACCACCATCACCACCCTCCCCCGCTTCCCCTTCCCGCTCATCAGCCTCCCCGAAGCCGCCGCCCTGCAGTCCCAGCGCCGCGAGCGAGGCCAGGAAGACCATTCCGATGCCGGGCCCGCCTTCGCCGCCAAAGCCCGCTCCTGCACCATCAGCACCATTTCCACCAACAGTCCCAACACACCTGCCTCGCCGGCCCGTGGATCCTCATCATGCTGGCTAGCCAAGCCGAAGCAGGCATATCGTCCCCATGACCGGGGCCATGCTCTCCGTACGTGTCCAATGCCCTTCTTCCCCCCTTCTCCCTTCTCTCCTCCACCAATACAACATTACACCTCCATCTTGGCACACGTACTCCACGCACACAAGTCACACTGACTAACAAGCACCCTCGTCAGAACACCACCCATCCTCCGAACTCCTCGATCCCGACCCCCACGCGTCCTTCTTCCGCACCTCCGTCCCAAACAGCACCTCCCTCCTCAGCGCACGCTTCTTCCGCCTAAGCAACTTCTCCGCCCGCAGCCGCACCCGTGGCGCTCACCAGCGGCGACCAGCTCCCGCTCCGTCCGCACAGCAACAACAACAGCAGCAACAGCGCTACTTCCACCACGACAGCTTCTTCACCCCCTCGCAGACCGACCTCATCCGCTCCGCAAGAGAGGACATCTTGTTCCGCCGACGGCATCACACCGAGGACGACGAGCCCCAGCGGCGAATCTTCCTGCTCATTTTGGTCCTGACCATTGTTTTCCCCTTGATAGGACTGCTGGCCCTGTGGGGCAGGTTTGATGGAACTATTGCGTGGTATGCGCGCGGGGAGAGGGGGGGCTTGACTCCCGAACAGAGGGCGACGCTGAAGCAGCAGCTCCTGGTGGAGGCCTTTTTGTATCCGGCCTTGATTATTGCTCTTTCTGTGTACTATTCTGTGCATAACTGAGAGACGAGACAAAGCAGAGGGGTGGAGACAACAAAGAAGAAGAAGAAGAAGAAGCGAAATCCACAACAGGTAGGTTAGTGGGGGACCGGATCTTTTCCATGTTTGTGAATTAGTTTTTTTTTTTTTTTTTTTTTTTTGAACATGTTGGATTATCTGTTGCATCAAGCTGGAGCGCACATAATGTATCAAGTCTAAATCACCGTTCAGAGTCCTCTGAAAAAGATGTAGCACCAGTGCAGATGCAATATTCTCATTTCGCAAACAAGAACCCTGTTAAGTACTACGACATCACCGTGATCATCATTATGTGGGCATTCACAAACCATCTCCCGTTTTGCACCGTTCCTGTCTTAGTCCCTGACCCAAGAAAAGAACCGAAAAAAACAAGACTGGCACATCATGACCTTGGCTTTACTGTTTGGAACCACCCGTGTTGGTGCTGGTGTAACCAGACGAGTAAGAGATGCCGTTGGGAGCAGTGTAAGTAGAGCCTCCGTTGCCGTCATTGTAGTAAGTACTTCCGTTGGGGTTGGAGTAGTAGTACGATCCGTCACTGCCATTGCGAATTAATATTCCCCGAATGTTTCTTTTTTTTTATCTCTCTTCTTCCGACCTTGACAATGAATGAAAGAGGAGGAATAGAAAGCAGAGTAGCCACAAGGGGACATACGTGTTGGAATAGTGGTAACAGTTGGAGTTGGCAGCGCTGCTGCCGTAGTCGCGAGCGCAGTAGTGATTTCCCTGTGAATGCAGACCTGGTGGTTAGTATCTCTCCATTTCCAATCTCGCGGAGGATTTTTGAGAGAAAGCGCACAAGAAGGGGCCGGCGATGAACGGAGTGGCTTGGCTTGGTGGGAGTTGAATGAACAGACCTGGCTGTTGGTGCCCGAGCTCTTGTAGGTGTATCCGTTGGGCATGATGAGTTCTGGCCGTTCTTGAGACGAGATGGATGATGTCTTGTACTTGTGAAAAGGAAGATGTTTTTTTTATACCAGTGTGATGGGGAGGCGGGATGGGTGGAATGGCTGGCGAGGAAAAGAGATAGAGAGAGATTGAAGATTGTGCAAAGCGGCAGAGAGGCCATATATACACAAACACAATTTGACAAAAGCAAAGAAGACGCGATTGAGTCGGTCAAGACACGGAAGATCCCGGTTCGGAAGGTGTGACTTTTCGGCAGTTAGTTATTAGTCGCGACACAGGGAAAAGGGCTGGTGGTGCTTTCATTGCCTGTTGAAGATAACATACATGTATTAGCTGCCACGTCGATTTGCCCTCTCTACTGCTTCGGCCGCTCTTGTTCCACGCTATGAAGTGAGACAGTGAGTAGTCCAATCTGGCACTGAACTGTTCGCATGTGTAAGTAGGGAAACTCCATAAAGCTGGCGGTGAGCGACCTCGATCAAGATGAGGTACAGAAAAGACAGCAGGAGATAAGGAATTGCAGGTGGGCCTGCCAGCCCCAGCAGTTATGTGGAAGAAGCTGATCGATCGGCCATCAGGGAAAGCGTAACACAATGTGCCCATGGATTGCTACTTTCGAATTTATCAATTGTGTCCGAGTAGGCTTTCCCTCCCACAGAAGACGAAACCACGCGTGAACAATCAGCAAAGAAATCACTTTGACACTGTCCTTGTTTGCCTTTTCGTCCAGTGGAATTGCAATATTCTGCCTTTGTCTGGTATCAAACGGAGAAAGTGAGCTGTTTGGTCTTGAACACTGCGTCTTTGGCTTCTATATAGTGGGTTTCAAGCTGAGTTGCTGTTTCCATGCTAACCACGCCTTTCTCTCTCTGTGTGTCTGATACTCTTTTTTTCTTTTTTTCTTTTTTCTTTTTTTTTTTTTTGGATAAAAAGAAGAACCAGTTCACCACCCGTATCCCAAAACCCGAAAATAGAAGGCGGCGCCGACAACCACTCGAGACCTCAAATAATACAGCCCCTAAGAATCGAGCTTCCGCATCAAATCGAAGGCGTAGTATTTGAAGGGTCGGAGATAGAAAGCATCGGAGTGGCTGATCATGCGCGATGCATGCCTAACAGTAAAGGCATGAAAATCTATTTCTCCGTTAGCATCTCGTGATCTGGAAACAGTCTTAGGCTCCTTGAGGACGAACCAAGACTAGTAAGTCGAGGAAAACATTGAAAATATCTGAAAGACATGTACTGAGTCTTGGACAGGGACGTGGCAGAAGTCTCCGAGGTTAGATCGAGACGGCCTGTACAATGCAACGGCCAGGTCGCGACGAAACCTGTCTTTAGTGAACGTATTTTAGTATGGAGAGCTATCTCGAATTTCGTCACACGTCTGTTGATCATCAGATCGTTTTGCCTGGCCGCAAGCGCGAATGCCTCCCTGCCTGCAGCTACAGATCCAAAGGTTGCATCTTTTCAAAATAAGACATGTGACCGGCAAGAAGCAGAGTGGACGAGATACAAAAGGCATGCCATACATTTCTATAAAAGAAGTACGTCTCGGCTTGAAAGAATAAATACGAATGGCTGAACTCGACAAGAGCAAGCAACTTGGGCCGGCAAGTTGCAAGTAAAATGGCTCCAATTCGCGCGAGCACACCAAGCATCATATCGAGAAAAATGTTGCCATGCTCGCTTTTCGGTATCCGCTGCAGCAAGAGCTTTGAGCGATTTGTAAAAGCTCAAAAATGAAGTAGGCGAAAGAGTTTCCCACATCAGCCAGTCCAGTCAGAAGCAGCTTGCCGCTATCCAGAGTCCAGGCCCAGGTACCACAAGCTCAATGCATGAGGACGTGGCGAACAAGTCCAAAGCCCGCGGGAAACTCCATGCTCGACATATAGTTTCAACGGCAGGCTTTGCACAGGATGAAGGCACGTGAATGGCCGCAATATGGACGCCAAAGTGGAAAAAAGCCGCGACTCGAGTGGACAGCCTTGAGTCAATATCCGAGATTTGATGAAGGGAATGTGAGAAATCCTCTGTATACCTGAAATATAAGGCCAGAATCCCTACCAGAAATCGACTAGCGTGCGTCCAAGACCCTTCTTTGGCTCGGTTACCCCACCTTTGTGTGTGTGGCTGATCAAAGCGAGTGCGTGAGAAAAAAGTCTGGTTCTAAGAGTGGCCCGGGAAAAAAAAAATCACAATTTTTTTTGGCTGGGGGACCAAAAGAATTTCTACACCGATAAACCCCACTACCATTTTGTCCGCCTCTCCTTCTTCTCCTTCTCTCTTCTCCCGCATCCTCTTGCAGTCGTTTTCGACACCCGACAATATCTCTCCCTCCCTTCCCTGTCACACATATCTCAACATGGCGGAAGAAGTTTACGACGGTGCCATTGGTATCGATTTGGGTGCGTACCATTATCTCATGTTCCTTGACCAAAGTTGTGGTTCCGTCATCACGCCGAGATTGTTGTCGCCGTCTGCGGATTCCTTATCCTCCAGCCTCGCAATCCAGGAAGATTTTTTTTTGTCCTATCGCGCCTCTCGACAGAAATCTTCGAAACGCTGACCTTTGTTCACAGGTACCACCTACTCTTGTGTGGCTACCTACGAGGGTACCAATGTTGAGATCATTGCCAACGAGCAGGGTTCTTTCACCACGCCTTCATTCGTTTCCTTCACTGACAAGGAGCGTCTGATTGGTGATGCTGCCAAGAACAATGCTGCTATGAACCCCAAGAATACCGTCTTCGATGCCAAGTGAGTGCTCAATCCATGAAAACAAATCGCCTCCCGTCAATTGCGATTGCCGTGATGGCAGCCTCGCTCGAGAAGATTTTTTTTTTTTCATGTTTTTACCCAAGACGTAACTAACGTGTTGGCCATAGGCGTCTGATTGGTCGCCGCTTCGATGACCCTACTGTCAAGAAGGACATGGAGTCATGGCCCTTCGCCATCGTCGATGACAACGGACAGCCCAAGATTGAGGTCGAATACCTCGGCGAGAAGAAGCAGTTCTCCGCTCAGGAGATCTCCGCCATGGTGCTCCTCAAGGTACGAATGAACCACACGCGCTGCGCCGTGTTGAATCTCCACAATCTTCTTGACCCTCTAGGCGAAAGAAAAAAAGCCACCAGCAGCGGTCAAATACTGACTTATTGTAAAGATGAAAGAGATCGCCGAGACCAAACTTGGCAAGAAGGTCGAGAAGGCCGTCATCACTGTCCCCGCATACTTCAACGACAACCAGCGTCAGGCTACCAAGGACGCCGGTGCCATTGCCGGCCTCAACGTCCTCCGTATCATCAACGAGCCTACCGCTGCCGCCATCGCCTATGGCTTGGGCTCAGGCAAGTCTGAGAAGGAGCGCAACGTCCTGATCTACGATCTTGGTGGTGGTACTTTCGATGTGTCGCTTCTTAACATCCAGGGTGGTGTCTTCACTGTCAAGGCCACTGCTGGTGACACCCACTTGGGTGGTCAGGATTTCGACACCAACTTGCTCGACCACTGCAAGAAGGAGTTCACTCGCAAGACCAAGAAGGACCTGAGCGGTGACGCCCGTGCCCTGCGAAGACTCCGAACTGCTTGCGAGCGTGCCAAGCGTACCTTGTCCAGCGGTGCTCAGGCCACCATTGAAATCGACTCTCTCTTCGATGGTGAGGATTTCACCATGGCCATTACCCGTGCTCGTTTCGAAGACTTGAACGCCAAGGCTTTCTCTGGCACTCTCGAGCCTGTTGCCCAAGTTCTCAAGGATGCCAACATTGAGAAGTCCAAGGTCGATGAGATTGTCTTGGTTGGTGGTTCTACCCGTATTCCCAAGATCCAGAAGCTTCTGTCCGAGTTCTTCGACGGCAAGAAGCTCGAGAAGAGCATCAACCCCGATGAGGCCGTTGCCTACGGTGCTGCTGTTCAGGCCGGTATTCTTTCCGGCAAGGCCACCTCGGCCGAGACCTCCGACCTTCTTCTGCTCGATGTCTGCCCTCTCTCACTTGGTGTCGCCATGGAGGGCAACATTTTCGCCGTCGTTCTGCCCAGAGGCACTACTGTTCCCTCAATCAAGAAGAGGTTAGTTTGCTTCAACGCGAGCCTTTGTCTTTTTGCCAAACATTTCTTTCGCGCAGCATATTTCTATGCCAACGAAATTTGGACTCTTCCTATTATCACTTGAGATTTCAGCATCATTAAAAAATCAGTCACTAACAATGCTTTCACAGAACCTTCACCACTGTTGCCGACAACCAACAGACGGTCCAGTTCCCCGTCTACCAGGGTGAACGTGTCAACTGTGAAGACAACACTTCTCTGGGCGAGTTCACTCTGGCTCCTATCCCCCCCATGCGTGCGGGCGAGGCTGTCCTTGAGTGTATCTTCGAGGTCGATGTCAACGGTATTCTGAAGGTCACTGCCACCGAGAAGACCTCTGGCCGCAGCGCCAACATCACCATTGCCAACTCTGTCGGCAAGATGTCCACCGCTGAGATTGAGAAGATGATCTCAGATGCTGAGGCCTTCAAGAGCAACGACGAGGCCTTCAGCAAGCGATTCGAGGCCAAGCAGCAGCTCGAGTCCTACATTGGCCGTGTTGAGGAGATCGTCACCGACCCCACTCTGTCTCTCAAGCTCAAGCGTGGCCAGAAGGAGAAGATCGAGCAGACCATCTCCGAGGCTATGGCCACTCTCGAGATCACGGACAGCTCTGCTGAGGATCTCAAGAAGCAGGAGCTGGCTCTCAAGCGCCTTGTCACCAAGGCTATGTCCTCCCGATAAATGCACTTACCTATCAATACAGAAATAAAAGGGTCAGTGATGGAAGGGGAGTTGATCATGATGACGATTCCGAAAAGTTGGGTTGAAGAGCAGGATGGCGTTGTATTCAAGCGGTGGCTCTTGCATCTTAAAAGAATTTTGATGGAGGAGAATACCCATTTAGGGCGTCTATACTGGATCTCGAAACAAGGATTGGGTGTTATGACGACATAGTCTCTAGGGGGACCTTATATATCATTTCCTTTGTCTTTTTGTCCTTTATCTCATTTTTTTTTTTCATATTTTCCCGGATCTGCGGACATTCAGAGTAAACAGACAGAGTTGTGGGGATGAAACGAAAGCACTGTCCAGAACAGTTCTGCGAAGCTGCAAGAAAAGTTTTCTTTTTCCATCCCCGAGCCCACTTTGGAGGCTCGGCTGAAGAACGATCAAATGGCTGCATAATTTGAGGGTGCCTGACCTGACGATTGTGCGAGGGAAGGAGCGGCCCCATGAATTGAGAATAGACTCGGTAGAACGGAAAATACGATGACAAATGAACCATTATCATCACGTCCGAATGCTCTTGATTATGTGTGTGTGTGTGTGTGTGTGTGTGTGTGGATGAATCTGCCTACGTTGTACAATGTGTGTATTGCCAGCGGTATTTACCAGTGTTTCTGGATATGGTAAGATTGGAGTGATGACAAGCAAGAACTGGAGCTGTGGGCGGGTAAAACTTGGATATTGCCATGTTCAATGTTGTCATGGCCGCTTTTGCCATGGGCGATGACTAAGTAAATGAGGATGAAGACGGGCATGTCGCATGACCCGCACATGACATGGCCTTGTCCTATATAGCTCTGGCGCCTGGGTATTTCTATCTCATCAGCCAAATTAGACAAGACACATCGGATTCTAGACACCACGACCATTATTCATCTTCCCGCCCCTGGGAATTCATCCATGCCAACCCACATTCTCGATCTGCCCGTCGACATCATCGCCCTCATCCTAAGTCCCCTCCTCGTGCAAGCAGATCCCATTCCGCTCTGCCCATGCGGCCACCTCCCCAACAGCAGCCGCACCACAAGCCTCTCTCTCGGCCCCATCCTGCCCATCCTGCTCATCCACCCGGCCATACACGCCATTGCAGCACCGCTGTTCTACCAGGGAAACACGTTTGTTCTGGATCTCAGGGGAAAGCATGGCCCGCATGTACGGCGCTGCCTGGACGAGTTGGCCGGGGAGGAGGAGGATGAGGCGGCGCGTGCGGATCCGCGCAGATGGCTAGACGGGCCGGAGGACGATGGGATCCTCCACCGCACGAGGGATTTGTTGACGGTGAGGCCTGCGCTGCGGAGGATACGATGTCTTGAGATGAGAGTGGTCAAGCTTCGCGCCTGGGTCGAGAATCTGATTGTGCCGCTTGTCAAGGATATGCTTGTGAGTGGGGGTCTCGCGGAGCTGTACGTCAAGATATACGCTACGTCTGCTTCTGCGTCTGCCGCCGCTCCCTCTGTTGCTTCCGAAAGCACCATGGCACATGATTCTGCCAGCCGGGTTAGTTCATCGGCAACACGGCCCTCTGGGGAGATGCATGCCGTCCTGGATGCCAGCCGCAGCGTATTTACTCGTCCGCCGCTCGCCGGACTGCTCGCCGCGCTGAGCGATCCGTACTTACGGACCGCCCGGTTATGGGTCTCCGAGACGGCGGCGCATGGGGCTTGGCAGCCATTTCGGATGCCGCGCTCGGTGGAAGCGAGGCGTGTTGGGGAGGCGGCCGGCGCGGCGGATGGCGATTTGGTGGAGATTGACTGGGGGACTATCGTGAGGATGCTTGATCCGGAAGGCAGGGAAAAGGCTGTCATGATCAGTTGGTAGTTGAAAACGTCGTTTTGCAGTTAGCAATGCGCTTGGTGTCTCGCATGCGTACCATGGGCGATACATTCTTTCTGCAAGCATGCCCTTTATCCAGATAAGCATTGCAGCAACAAATCCTCGACCATCATCGGCTGCCTAGCCCAGATATACGATGTTCTTGCCGCTGGTAAGACTACGTCTGGTGCCCCCACGAGACGGATCATGTCTTGGAAGCTATGGGAGACAACGTCGGAATCAGATGTACGTTTCATGGGCTGTTTGGTGTGCCGGTAGAGTATATCGAGCGACTTGCAGGTGAAGTCGTTCTATGAAGGCGTCTAAGTGAGCCTTTCTGTCTTATTTTTGCCCTCCTTTTATTGTTATTTTTATTTTCTCTGCGGGCTCTTCTCATCTCCACATTGGAAAATCTTATGTGGGATTCGATTTCACTTTTGCAATACCGTCATCTCGTCATCGGCCATGAGCTATAACTACTGGGTATCTTATCTCGTCATTTGGTCGCATCACACGGATCAGGTCCTCCATTCCATGGGCTACATTTCGTTCGTTCTTTTTTCTTTTTCATAGAGTTATTCAAAGCAGAACTTCGAGATATAGATCTACACATACGCTGACATAATGTTGACATTTTCCCCAATACAGAATAATCTACGTCGATACCACAGCAGAATGGCATAATTCGTCCATCTTGATTTCTGCGGTGAGACATACAGCTCTCATTTATACGCACGACCAAGGTCGGGGGATCTCGCGTTCCTGCATCATTTGCTGGGTCATCTGGTTCGTTACCTATTCGTTGTAGGATTCGCACTCTTTCGAGAAAGTTCATGATGGACGGATTGAGTGTTTTGCCGTTGAACGATGTTAATAGGTCAATGCTGGACTCACAGATCATCGATCCCCTCGAGTTTCGTTTGCTTGCTTCGTTTGCTTGCTAGAAGAACCGTGCGTCTATCTGATCTGATGTATTTGTTGGGATATTCGATGACTTTCTATTCGATACCTGTTGTCTGCCCACTAGGTAGGTACCTTCCTACTTAGTGCAGATCTCTAGAACGTAAAATTGCATCGTCATTATTGCGTCTTGTCGTTTCCGCGTAGCGTCTCCCGACGTTAATAAAGGCAGGCGCAACTCACCACAGCCAATCACGGGCAGAACAGATTCAACCAAATTTTCCCGCCACCCTTCTTTTCTCGCTCTCCCCGCCTTTTCTAAAACCAACAACGATAACATCGTCCCCTTCCCAGTCCTTAACTCGTTGCTCACTGTCAGACATATCGGGGTCATGGGTAGTGAAAATCCAGAGTTCCTTAGGGAGCTCCACAGCGATCTGTCGAGGAAGTACAAGGCGCATAGTCAGGCGATCGAACGCATTTGGCGTTCTCTTGATGGACCTCAGCGTGCCAAGTGCCTCAAGGCTGGCGCGGCTGATGGCGTTGTCCTGCGACACTCGGCCGACGTGTCCCTGGGCAATGTGTACAGGATTGTGCCGGAAGTGAACCTTCGCGATGTCGCCGAACCAGAGTCTGACTACCTGCTGCATCACCTCAAACACCGAGCTACGGTCCCCCTTTCACGTCAGTATTGCGATGGTGTAGACGGAGAATTGGGTGACCATGGCTTTATTTGCAAGATGATGGCTCGGACGGGACTCCGTGCCGCAAATGAATACAAAAACTGTTACACTCTGTTCTATGACGACGAGAAATACGGAGATTCCATCAGGATCGCGCCTCAGCACAGTCGGGAGGTTCTGTCCCAGCTCGCGCCGGCGATTCGTCGTCAATTGATCGTGCCTCGAGCCGTGGGCGAGTTGATTCTCACCAGACAGACCACCATCTTACAGGTGCTCAATATACTCATACAGGACATACTGGAAGCTGGGTCAGATGACAAACGCCAGAAAAGGGCTCCCAGGAAGACAGCCAAACCGGCGCCGCAAGCACTTCCACAGCTCACTTCTGCTCATGTACAGCCTAAATTGACAATGTCAGACATTATAGCCAATGCGCAGGAACAACAGTTCTCCCTTGAGGATGATGTAGAGCTAGTGTTGACGGAGCCTGTTGTCCTTGCTCATGCAGTCAATCTTCGATTTTTCACCAAGCCAGAGCTTGTGGCTGATGAGAAAGGCCGGAGGGCTCCTGCCTACACGGACAAATACATCAGTCCAGTGTTTTGCGAGACGATACAAGACGCAATCAAAGGCGCCTCGATATGGTCCTATATCAATCATCTTTTGCAGCACCTACAAGGCCCTGCTCTGGACAGAGCTTACCGCATCATCATGCAGCAAGAGTTGGTCAATGCCTACCACATTGAATATACTCGTGCACAAAGGAATTTTAAGCGTTTTGTGCAGGTGCACTCGGGCGCGAAATGGTTCAAAAGAATCGTGAATGCACAAGAACCAGACGGTACGGCACGAGTGTCGCTCAAGGGGAATGACATCCAAAACTTGTTTGGAACGGACACGCAGCTTTACTATGTCTTGCGCCTCTGTCAACCCGAGACCAATCCCTCCAAGGCCAAGGAATGGATGGGAAAATTGAGCGACCTGCATCGAAATCACCCGGCTGAGAAGGAGAGGCTGCACGAGACAGAGGTTGATGGGCTTGCAGACCTGGCTGTTATCATTGCATTCATTCAAGACATTACGTCGGCAATGTCACTGCCTCCGGTTTCACGAAAACAAGGACAGACCTTGACACGTAAATTGCAGGAGCTGGACATGGGCCTTGCGCAAGTCAAGACGGGCGTCGATGTGCGGGATTTCGCCGCTCCAATTAACCACTTACTCGAGGACGGAATGGCTGCGGGGGCCTTGAAGTCATTGGATGAATATTGTTGCAATGCGCTCGGTGCAACCATGAGTGCTGCGTATCAGAAGCTGATCTCGGAATGTGTCGCTGAAGTCGGCCAACGGTACCAACAGGTCAAGACGCAGACTGAGCAGAGTAACATCAAGTCTTGTCCGCCATTTTCTCAAACGGAAGAATTGACAGGTTTCTCAATCCAACCACGACCTGGAAAGAGAAAGGGAAAGGAGAAGGGAAAGAACAAAGAGAAGGAAAAGGAGCATGGGGTTGAAGCAGCTGTCTTTGGCGAAGCGAAAGACGCATCGCCAACCGGTGCATCGGCGGCGACGGCGACGTCGACGTCGACGCCTACGCCTGTACACGATGAACCGCCTCCCAAAGCATCCACGCTTCAAGTCAAAGCAGCAACGGCCCAACTCTTCAGGAGCATCTTTCAAAAATCGCAGGCGCGTGGAGCGGTAAGCTGGGATGCTTTCGAATCCGCCATGGCCAATGTGGGCTTTTCTGTTGTGCCCAAATTTGGGTCCGTCATTACGTTTCTTCCTCCGAGTGCCATGCAGGTCAAGAAACCCATCACGATCCACAGGCCACACACGGCGCAGATAGAGGGTTACAGACTGCTTCTCATAGCGAAACGGCTGGGGCGTATTTATGGATGGAAGGAAGAGACGTTTCAAGAGGCTTGATGGAAGCATGCTACTTGGGCAGTTTGGTGCTGGGGTATTTGCTGTCCAAAATGAATGAGAAGAGGAGAGGCTTGATTAATGGTGCTATATGTAGGGAGTTTGATGTTGCGGTATTTGCTGTACAGGGGGGGGAAAAAGTACGAAAAGAAAAGGGGAAACAAGTTCCACAGAAGAAATAGAAATACGTCGGCATGACAAAACCCCCTCCCCTGGGCCCTCGGGGAACCTTGCCGTGCTGATCTGTCTCGCATAAGCACCGATCGTTGGTGCCAACGAAAGAAAATAACCTTAACTCGACACAACCACGGCGGATGGCATGAAACACGGAAAAAGCCAAGAGTCTGGTGCAGAGGCGAAGTGCGGAATGCGAAGTGCGCATGGTCAGACGGAGTGACATTGCGCAGTACAGGTACAGGGGTAACTGTGAAGTAGTACTGCGGTACATGTGCATGTGCATGTGCATACGTGTACGTGTCCACCAAGTACCTCGTATCGGTAGATGGTAGTTGTGTTTACTGGTAGGTACCTAGATGCCACGCCTGCTCCTGGTGACACCCCGTGACAGATCTATGCCAGTTTTAAATAACTAAAAGTATTATAAGGTATTATAAGATAGCATATTATAATTATAGACCGTAATATTGTCACGAAATTTGGCAGAGGCTGTCACTAGGAGATGGGTCCGCGCAGCTAGGTACTTGGGTACCTTGGTAGCTAGGCCGGCTGGGCAACGTGCCCCGTGTGTCTGATACTACGAGGACTGGTTGACGAGATACGCAGATACCCAAGTACTGGGTACCAAACATGTCGGCACTTGGATCGGTTTCGCTCGCAGTGCCTGATTACGGAGGCAGAAATTACGAGGGGTATGTTTCGGGCAAGTTAGGCGTGAAGAAATGAAAAAAGAAGAAGAAAAAAAGGTCACAAACCAGTAGCGTCAGCGTCACGCCTGAATGGCAAGCCATGTCAACTACTACTTACCTAGGTACCTACCTAGTACTTAAGTACCTAGGTATTTAACCTAAGTAAGAACCTTATCTCGCCAGCCAAGCCAATGGTGGGACGGACAGACGGGACCTCCCCTGATTGCCATGTCACAGTGTGCATCAATCCGACATCTTGGCTTTTTTTTTTTTTGCCCCTGCTTCCTCCTTTCTGGTCGTCAAGCATGACAAGGATACGACCGTAGATGCGTAGATGCGATAACACACATAAGGCTGCGTTGGGCCGCATCACCAAGTCGCAGCACGCATGGAAAGAGAAAAAAAAAAGGAAAAAAAAAAAAGAAAAAAAAAAAACAATACACAAATAAGAAAAAGGAAGAAAAGACATGAGCCCGCGAATCCCATCAAATCACCATGTCTGGATACCCCACGTTTTATCGCAACTTGCCCGGGGGCAGCGGCCGGAATTTGCCTGCCGTTCGTCCGGGCCACGACTCCAGGAGCGGGGACCGTGTCTGTGAGTCTGTGGCACTGCAGGGGCTGCAATGTCCAATGCACGCGTACTGCCTAACCATGTACCTGGCACATGCCACCGACGTCCTTCCCGGCACAGCCCCCAATTAAAAAGAGAGAAAAAAACGAAGAGAAAGAAAAGAGGGGGGGGGATGAACGAAAGAGAACAGACGGAGCAAGCCCCCTTCATCATTGTGCAAGGGGTACAGGAATCCCATTTGTTCGCTCGCTCCTTCCGTGCCGGTGAGGCGGTGGTTTCTTGGGTGCGCAGTGTGCATTGGGGAGGAAGGAACGGGCTGGGTGTGGGTGTGTGTGTGTGTGTTTTGGGGTTGTGTTTATTGCT
>AFRA01000218.1:0-40328 GCA_000223055.1 Claviceps fusiformis PRL 1980
CTTAAAGCTATTTTTTTTTCTTAGGTTACTAAAGCTAGTATTATTAAAGCTATAGCTAATATTATATTTAATCCTTTTTTTTAAATTATTTTTCTTAATTTTTTAATTATAATATTACTTAAAAAGATTATTATTACTTTTATAAAATTAAAGTATTTAGCTATTTATTTATAAATTATATATTTTATAATTTAAATAGGAATTTAATATTATACCTTTTTTATAAATTTTTAATAAATAATTCTATATTTTAAATAAAAATTATAATTTTTTATAAATTATAGCTTAAGGAAATTAAAATAATTTATTATTATTATATAATTTTATTTTTTTTTTAATTTTATTTAGCTATATTAATTAAGTTATTTATTTTTATATTATTTTAATTAATTAACTTATTAAATTATTAAATTACTTTTTTTTTAAAAAAATAAATAAAAATATTTAATAGAAAAATTTTATTAAAATAATAAATAAAAAAATTTAATAAAAACTAACTTTATTTTATTTTTATTAATTAATTATAATTAATATATTTAACTTTTATATTTAAAATTTAACTATAGTTAATATTATTTATAAAGTTTAATAACTATAGTTATTATTAGTTTAAGTCTTATAATTCTTCTATTTCTTTTAATTTAATTATAGCTAATATATTATATTTAATAACTATAGCTATTATTAAATTAAGTTTAGTAGTTATTAATATCTCTAAGTTTAATTATAATTAGTATTTATTTTATATTTAATAGCTATAGCTATTATTATTTAAGTTCTATAATTTTTATATTATTTATATTATTATTATTTATTTATATTATTTATATTTTAAATAATTTTATAAAGTATAAATAAGTTTTAAAAGTAAGTTTAGATTTTAGTTTTATTACTATAAAAAATAGCTAAATAATAGGGAATATTATTATTATTATTCTAGCTAAGTTCTCTCTATATAGCTAATACTAAATAATACACATATATTCGCTAGTTTAACCCACTTCTTACTACCGAGGTTAATCCGTCTCCTAACAGGGCCAAGTACCTGCACGGGTACTTAATTTTTAAAACGTGCTTTTCATTGTTACTCAGTTGCGCTCCTGCTGCATAAAATGATTTTGATGTGTGTTTTTTTTTATGTCGTACCAGATCAGACTGGACGACGGGAAGTTGGCCTGCAAACATCTGACATGCCACTGTGGACGGACGTCCCGCTGCTCATGATGTCCATCGCCGCTGTTCGGGGGAGAAAGTGCAAAACAAGAAAGACTAAAGTTAGGAGATGACGACATGTATGTATGTATGAATGTATTTATTTCTTTTTCGCAACGTTTTGGCCGACAAGCGGAAGGATTTGTTTTCTTTTTCTTCTTTTTTTTCTTTCCCGAATACTGTCACCGCACATCAGGCCAACTTCCAAGTGAAACTGGTAGATACGTACCTAGATAACAAACGTTAAGGTGTAGTTTGTGGCTGTGACCGGCACGAACAAGGACAGGGACTGTGCAGGAGGTCCGCTTTATGCATGATTTTTCCCAAGATGATTGGTGCGCCTTGATCGTCCCCACTTTTGGAAAAATGCTCGTTTTGCCTCTTGCCTCGCGAGCCGGCTCTAAGTTTGTGCTGAAGCCAGGAGCCAGGGGCGCGCGCGCGTGGAGCGTCCATGCGTACCTGCCTAGTGCTGCGTGGCATGGCGCAAATCCACCGCCCGCTCCATCGTGTCGAGGATCGTGGACACTGGACGGCATCAGCATATCAACGATGCTGCTTCATTGGCATTCGCAGCAGGACTGGTCGAGCCGCGGTAATGGTTTTCCACATGCGTGTTCCGTAGGCATTCTAAAGCCCGTCCGTTTGTGGCAGTGCGGCTGGCTAGACAGGACCCTTCCAGTCAGGTCAGTCATGACTGGCATTCCTGGCCAAGTGACCACAGACCACAACTCTGCTACCACCATGGCCATCGTGAGCTCCTAATCGGGACTAGTGCCTCAAGGCTCGTCCCCGCCAGCGTGCCACTAACAACAAACCTCGAGCAATTTCCCGCATTCCTCGTGCTCGTACCCAGCCATCCTTTGTTTGAACACGGCACTAGCACGCAAACCCTTCTCTCCTCTCTCCACCCACCGCCAAGGGGGAAGGAAACCACGGCGACGTGCCCCGGGAAAGCGTCCATCTGTCAATCTGCACCGCAATCTGTTGCCTTCACTTCCTGGCCACTGGCCGACCATCCGCGTCGCCATCATTTACGCTCATTATTGTTTCTTGTCTCGATTATCACCACAGTCGTTACTCATTTTGTTTTCTTTTTTCTTGTTTCCTTTCTTTTCTTTCCTTCGTCTTGTGTGACGGACGTTTCTACGTCGCGTCCTGTTTCTCGTTTCCCGCTGCCCGACAAACAGTCCGCGTTTTAGGCTCGTCGACGAAAATCTGCTATGCCCGGTTTCACGTCACCACAATCATCGACGAATCGACCCGTCTTTGCCTCCTTTGGACTTTTCTGATCCTTGGTTTTTTCTCTCTCTTTTTTTTTTAAAAAAAAAAGAAACAAAAAAAATCACTCTCGACCTCTTCTTTCGACCTTGGGCCGATATTCACAACCTCGATCCCCCCCCCCCCCGGTTGCTGGTCGCGGCTTCGGCCACACACATTCGCCAAATGCGATTACCCTTTCGTCAGCGCCGCTCGAGGCGTCCGCCCATCTCTGTGGCCAGCTCTACTACTCTCTGGATGCTGGCGACTCTCGCCCCTTCCGTCTGTCGCGCAATTCATTTCAATCGGGCTCCATCGGCCGACCTCGACTTCTCCAATCTGGGCAGAATAGCGATTGCTGGCGATTTCCACGGCATTTCCCTGTACGAATACGAAGGCCAAATAGCAAAGCCTCTCCCCACGAATGGCAGCGAATTTCTTCTTGCACGTCTGCCCAATGGCGCTCTGGCTCCGATAGTGTCTACAGATGCCTCGATTCGGGCAATGTGCGTGCTTAAGAACGATGTCGGTGGTATCAAACAGATCGTGGTGGGGGGCAATTTCACGAGTCTAGATGGCACCCAGTCCACAGCCATCGCTCTCTTCAACCCAAACACGACCGAAATCACCCCCCTCAAGGGCCTCATGGGCGAGGTCAACGCCTTATACTGTGACAACGACAGCCACAGAACCGTCTACGTGGGTGGCAAATTCGAGGCATCAAACTCCACAAATGCAATCGCCTGGACAGATGCCTCTGGTTGGTCCAACTTGCCCTTCGCCGGCTTCAACGGCCCAGTCAATGCCATCTCCAAGACGTTCAACGGTCACGTCATCTTTGGAGGTAGTTTCACTGGACTTGGGAACGCCAGCGCCCCCAGCCAACCCGACAGCCAAATCATCAATTTGTCCGGGGCGAACATTACCGCCAGCAACGGTGCATCCACAAATGGCTTTAGTGATCCCAAGAGCATTGTCTGCTCAGCAGGACAAGATGGGGCTGGCGCCACATGGCTGGCCGCCGATAACGTGCCTGCTACTTGGGAGGCAGACTTTGGGTTCGGCTTCCAGCCTACAAAGCTCAGGCTCTACAACACTCATCACGATGGCCGCGGCACCAAGACGTTTCGTCTCCTTGCATTCCCCTTGAACGGCATTATGAATTTGACCTATGTCGACCCGTCCACGGGCCAGAACGCAACGTGCACAAGCGAGTGCCCTCTCAGCAATGACCCCAAACTCAAGTTCCAGGACTTTCATTTCGTCAACCGCGTTGGCATGAACAGTTTCCAGGTTGCTATATCCGCGTGGTACGGCGCTGGGGCCGGTCTTTCTGGCATCGAGCTGTTTCAGGATGACATATTCACCTACGCGATCAGCAACTTCAACGAGCCCACCTGCAAGGGTATTTCCTTTCCATCCACGGCCACCATGACTGGACCCTGGAAGCAATCGCCATCTCTCCAGAGCAACTCGGATTATCTTGCCGCCACGTTTACCGGTGATGTCACCACGAATTCTGCCTCAGTCGTCTTCCACCCCAACATTGTGGAGTCGGGAAACTACACGGTCAACATGTACACGCCAGGTTGCATGCCGGATCAGAGCTGCTCTATGCGAGGCAAAGTCAACGTGACGGGTATAATGTCCACCGGCACCGTCAACGCCGACTTCACCACGACTCTTTCCCAAACGAATTACTACGAAAAGTACGATCAAATCTACTTTGGCTATGTTGAGAAGAGCTCCGACACCTTCAGGCCTTCTGTCACGCTCACGCCCATGGCCGGTCAAGACGTCAACACTCTCATGGTCGTCGCTCAAAGGGTGGGCTTCACTCTCACCAAGTCCACTGGAGGACTCAATGGACTCTTTGACTTTGACCCAACCAAGACATCCTTTGATGTCTCGGCCCTGCAGGACTCTGCAATCAACAAACTGGGCTCCGACTTCAGTCGAAACTCGGCCGTCAAGTCTCTGGTTGTGTCTGGTGACACGTTGTTTGTAGGTGGAAACTTTACGTCTGACAAATTCGACAATGCTCTGGCCATCACCGGTGACAAACAAATCGCAACTCCTCTGGGCGGGGACTTGAACGGTCAGGTCCTAAAAATGCACCTCGAAGGAACCAAACTTTACGTTGGCGGCGAGTTCAACGGGACCCGTGACAAGAAGCACGAACTGCAACATGTGGCCATGTACGACATTGCGGCCAAAACATGGAGCGCATTGGGTGGTGGAGTTGATGGAGTGGTGAAGGACGTGGTTCCCATGTCTGTTAACCTGACCTCGGAAACAGTCGAAACAGCCATCGCCTTGAGCGGGTCATTCTCGGAATGCAGGGCTTTTGACGGCAAGGGTGCTGTGCAGGCTGATGGGTTTGCCATCTGGGTTCCTTCACAACAAAACTGGCTGCAAAACCTCGACCAGCCGCTGCCGGCTTATAACGGGATTCTCACCGCTAGCCTTCAGAACATCACGGACGTCGGCGATCTCTTTGCAGGCGCACTGACGTCGGCGCAGCTCCGCGCAGTCGACACAGCAACTCTGGGTTCGGGTGGCCTGGGCACGTTTCCTAATTTCAAGATTGACCCAAAGCGCCCATCCAGCCTCGCCAAATCATCCAAGCTGAACACCCGGGAAAACATTTCTAACAGCGCGTTGCAAGGCGTGATCACGGGAGCCTTCTTCAACAGTGACAAATCCAACATCACTGTCCTCGCTGGCCACTTCTCCGCCCAGTCGGCCAATGGTTCTACTGTCCGCAATCTGATGTTGATTGACGGCAATAACAATGGATCCATCAGTGGTCTCGGCTCCGGAATATCAGCGGATTCCACCTTCATGGCGGTTGCTCTGCGTGACAGCGTGCTCTATGCCGGAGGCTTGGTGAAGGGTACCGTGAACGGTGCGCAAGTTCAAGGCATCGTGTCCTACGACCTCGCCACAAGATCGTTTGGCAGCCAACCAGCCCCGATCTCCGGCAAGAATGACACGGTCACGGCCATCACTGTGCGTCCTGATAGCAATGACATTTACGTGGGTGGATCTTTCGACAAGGCCGGTGCATTGGGCTGCCAGGGCCTCTGCATCTACAATGAAAATTCACGCCAGTGGACTCAGCCAGGCAGTGGCTTGTCCGGTGACGTTATGGGGCTCATGTGGTCCAGCAAGACGACGCTCATTGTGGGTGGTGACATGCTCGCCAACGGCACGGAAAAGCGATACCTGGCCATATATGACGCCAGCAAGGAGACCTGGTCGGCTTTTCCCGGCGCTGATGGTATTCCCGGCCCGGTGCAGGTCATGACGCCGGCATCAAGCGACGGACGTCAGGTTTGGATCGCCGGGAAGTCGGTCAAGGACGGCTCTGTCTATCTTATGAAGCATGACGGCAGCAAGTGGATGACGGCACCCGAGGCGCTTCCGGCGAATACAATTCTGCGAAGCCTTCAGGTTTTCTCGCTCACCAAGAACCACGACAAGACAGATTTGGTGGCGGAGAACCAGGTACTCATGATGACGGGCTCCATCATCATTCCGGATGTTGGTGTCGCTTCGGCGGCCATCTTCAACGGCACGCACTACCGACCATATGCCCTGACCACCAACTCCGGCAATGCGCCAGGGACAATTGCTCATATCTTTACGCAAAAGGACGACTTCTTCTCCTCTGGGCAGAGCCATATGCCGCTCGTCTTTGTCGTGCTCATAGGTCTGGCCATTTCACTGGGCCTAATCCTCCTCATGGTGTTGGCCGGAATCGCGCTTGATCGGCTGAGGAAGAAGCGTGAAGGATATACGCCGGCGCCCACGTCCATGTACGACAGAGGCAGTGGCATCCGACGTATACCACCACATGAGCTGTTGGAATCGTTGGGTAGAAGTCGACCGGGTGCTGCACCACATGTTTGAGTGTGACGATTGCCTTGATACCCTTCATTTCCATTTCCTCCCCTCGATTTCTTTTTTTTTCTTTTTTTTTCCTAATTTTGTTTTTATTACCTCGGCGTTGAATGGCGTACGGAGGGTGGAGTTTGATTCTCCCTTGTCGAGGTGCTTCTCTTTGATATCTGAGGGAAGAAGAAGACGAAGAAGACGAAGAAGAAACAAAAGAGTTTCTCTTATCGGAATACCCTACCGAGGCAGCAAAGACGAGTACGATGTGTCTCTTCGTAACCGCGCATGATAAGAGACAGATTCTGGGTCCTCTTTCTCTTGTTCGGGCTTCTCTATTCTCTCGTCATTTTCACGAGGTTACGACTGCTGGCTAATGTTGTCGCTATATCCGAGACCCAATCCTTTTCACGGGCTCACATGATGCTTGGCAGACAGGGTGTCTCGTCTGACATTTGTGTCCTTCCTTTGGCTCTTTCATTTCATGTCACTCGCTCGTCTATTACAGTGAACTTTGTCTCTTTTTTTTTCCTCCGTTTTTTTCTGGCCAAATTTATTTCCCTATATACCGCGGATCAGTGTATATTATCGAACGTCATCTCAGTCATAAAAAGGCTGGCGAAGAAGTCATCTTTGTTTGTGCTTTTTCTTTTCTTTTCTTTTCTTTTCTTTTCTTTTCTTTTCTCTTTTTTCTTTTTTTCCTATTTCCTTTTTTTTTTGTCATCTTTGAAAGCTAAAAGCAGAGGAAATTGCTTGGTCGTGCAGGCAGCGCACGGGTCAATCTTGCTGGCACTTGGGGGAGGAGCATGCCATAATATTGTCCCGAGGGGCTTGTTTGTTGCCGGGGCGGTATGGAGGATGGTGTGTCGGTAGATTTTTTTTTAATGTAAATTATGACGGATGAAGCTGGATGCAGATGGACCTGCATTGAGGGCATGACCATGCAGATGCTGAATTGTGAGTGTGGGAGCGGAGAACATTCCGGTCCTAATTTTTTTTTTTTTTTTTTTTCCCCTTCGCCCGGGCTCGAATTCATCCTTGTCTAGCTATAGCCGTCCCGTTGCCATTGCCATTGCCGGTACCGTATCGCCTCACACGGCCTCCCGGCTCGGCCATCATTGGACGACGCAAGCAACGGTGTATCCCGCCCGGCGCAACAGTGCAACACCGACTAGGCCGGCCCCCCAGCCGCGGGAATCGCGCGCCACGAACTGGTTCATAAATCTCAACTGCCGGACAGGGTGGAGAGGTAAGATGGTGGGAAGGCCTGAGGCCAAAATAGTTGGCCGACAAGTTGGCCGCGTGCGAGGACAGTGCACGCGCACACGCACGCGCACACGCACGACCGGATCTGTCGGTCTTCCGGTCTTCCGAGTCCTCGTTTCCAATTCTCCCCCATTCATCTTTTCCTACAGCGCCTTGGTCTGGGTTCCGGTCTGTCTGTATGTGTTCTGTATGTATGCATTGTGCACACACACGCCCCTCCGCCTTCCCGATCAGACGCATGGACCGCCACATGACATGGGCTGCCACCCCGAGGGGTCGGCGCTCCTCTCGCCCGAGCGACCGACGGGGATGACGAGGGCAGGGCAGGGGGGTGAAGCAGGTGAAAAGGGGTGGGGGGTGCGAGGCCCGCTCCCCCCTCCCCCACCACCCGCAATGACGTTGCGGGTGCAGCAGTCGGACCCGACAGGGAACTGGGAACTGGCACCCTGGATGCACCGCCACTGACGTCAGAAGCGGCCCTGCGGGGGTGTGTGTGGTGTTTGTGTGCGCGCACTTGGAAGCGCCCATTACCCGATTCGTCATGGAAAGGCAACAAAGGGCGTGTCTGTTGTCTGTTTCTTTTATATTCTTACTTCTTTTTGCTAATGCCACCTCTGCACATCCTTGCTGCGGCCCAGAGGGGAGACAGACCCTGAAGATCGAGTGCCAGCACCAGCAGAGCTCTTTGGGCCGCCGGACAAAGTACAGGCCATGTGACTATCGTATCTAGTATTTGGGGGGCCTTTTTTGCACCGTCGGGTTTTTTTTTTTTTTTTTTCATTCTTCTTTCGCCGTGGTGATCGTAATCACGATAGGATGCAATATTCACAATTCAAGGCACACACGCTCACATGTTGTTCTGTCTCGCTTGTCACGTCATCCGTGTTTTTTAATTTCCTTCCTCTTTTTGGACTTGAGCCGCTAGTTCGCCCTGCGGCGACGGACTTTTTCGTTGTTGTTTTTTTTCTTTTCTTTTTCTTTTCTTTTTCTTTTTCTTTTTTTTAATAAAGAAAAATCTTCTTTTTCCGAACTCCGCTCCTCCTTTTTGGCCCCCCCCCCCCCCCAACACACAAATAGTTTTGTCCCCTAGGTGTGCGCCTCCAAGACCCAGCGATTCCTCTATGCGTGGCGACGGCGCGTGGCACACCTGTCTGCGTAGCCTCCCTTTATGATAAGCTTTGTCTGTGCGCTTGTTTTGGCGGACTTGCATGCAGCGTGTAAGCACTGAGCCCGTTTTGAACATGGCATGGATCCGTCCCGGGAGAGGAGGGGGGGTTCGTGCGCCAGTGACTTGGTTACGGGCCATGTCGTGGAGTTTTCTAAAAAAGAAGTAAGACTACAAAATGAAAAATTAAAAGAAAAATCTCCAATTTGAGACAACAAGGCCAATGGAAAATAAGAGTGCTTGATATGAAAGAATAGGAAAAGGAAAAGGAAAGAGTGGGGGAGGGGGGAGAAAAAAAAAGTAGAAAAAAAGAAAAGAAAAGACATCATGACACACTCCCCAGAGCCAAGCCTTTCGGACCATTTTTCACTCCCCTTTCTGGACTAGACACGATGTTGACCCAGGCTGTGTTTTGTTCCTGGCACGTTCCCCATCTGAACCAGCACCGCTGTTATTTCTGTACTGTATGTACATGCTCGGGGACCATTTTGGCACGGCATGGCATGGCATTGGTGTTGAGCCGATGAGCCGTATCCGGAGCCAGACGGGACAAAACGAGACGGCTGACCAGAGTGTGAATTGCCCAGCACACGTGTTGCCATGGATCCCTTATGACTGCCAAAGGGATATCATACTTTATATCACTGTATGTCGTAGCACCAGTAGGAGATGAAGTACGTGTGTGATGATGGGGTATCGGCATCGGACCCGAGTATATAGTACCTGGCCTTGCGCTTTGTGACCTCTTTCCTCTTTGACGCCATACCCAACACTCGAGGCAGACCGGCCGTCCGATTCCAGCCGTGGTTGCCTTTTTCTTGCAGTCCATCCCCTCGGGGACCTCGTGCCTCACGCCTCGTAGCCTTCGGGGACTCGCCCATCCGGATGTAGGTGCTGTGCTGTGTGTGGTTTTGCTGGAAAAGGCGGGTGATGCAAGTTTGGGTGGTAAGAAAAAATTTAAAAAAATAAAAAATAGAAAAACAGGAAAAAAAACAGAAAAAAAAAGAAAGAACAGAAAACCCCCCACCTTTAAAAAGCCGCCATCGCTGTCGTACTACGCCGGAGGGCTCGCCGAAACTGGCCCTCTTTGGGTGACACCGTCCAAAGCGAGGTTCGGGATTTGGTACTTGGTACTTGGTACTGGTGGTTGGTGGTCGGTGCTTGGAGTGGATGAGGTGAGCCCGGGCAGGCAGCTACGCGTGCTGCATGCCGCCTGCATTGGCCCGGGGGGTGTCAGTAAGGAGGGAGTGTCTGGACGGAGGGCGTGCAACCGCGTTGGATGCTGGATACCCTGCAGCCACACAGCCAGCCACATGCATGCAGCCACAACGCCCCCCACCCCGGGCGGGTTGCCCCGCACACACACAAAAGCGTGTTATTCCCCGTCTTTTTGCCATTCCCGCGCCCGCCAAAAATTGTACTCGGAGTGAGCAGAGGCGGAAAAATAAAGAGGAAAGAAAGAGGAAAGAAGAGGAAAAAAAAGACAAAAAGAAGAAGAAAAGGAAAAAAGGAAAAAAGGAAAAGGAAAAAAGAAAAAGGAATAAATAAATAAATGAACAAATTTGAATGCTTCCGCTCCAAAGAGCCCATTCAAACTCTCCAGACACGACGGGGATGCTGCCACGCCGCGGATAGTACATGCATAAACAAATACGAACCTCAAGAACAAGGTGTTTAGGAGAAAAGCAGAACAAAGAGGGCAAAAGGGAAAGCAAGAAAAGAAAATAATACCGGCCGAGGAGGAGGCAAAAAAGAAAGAGGAAGAAAGAAAAAGAAAAAAAAAAAAAAAAAAGGGCCCCGTTCGCATGTATCCACGCAAACCACCGTGATTGATTCTGCCACGCCTTAGAAAAAGAAAGAAAAATAAATAAATAAAATAGGAAACAGAAAAAAAAAAAGACAAAAAAAAAGCAATGGGTAAAAGGGGCGCAAAAAGGGAGCGTCCCAATAAGCACACACACGCACACGCACATGTGCATCGCATACCAGACACCCAAAACAGCATGGGAGACGCGCACGGCGCAGACAGAAATGCAGGACAATTATGCATTGCGCCGCAGCTGGGCTGCACTACTGCGTGAGCCGGAGCTGCGGCTGCGGCGGTATGGGACGTGTTGGATTTGTCTGGGTTTGTCGTTGGGTATGGATATCGGGGATGGGATAGTGCAGATGTGACTTGTGTGCCTCACACACATGCATACCGATGACGGACTTGGCTTGGTGATATTTTGGCTCGACGATTGTTTTCATTCAAGGGCGGTGGGGGGATGTATCGAATATATGGCGCTACATACAATGTTGGGAAATTGAAAGAATGATTCTATGCTATTGTGGTATGTGCATTGCAATGTCAACACGTTGAAAGAACTATTCCATGTTATCGCAGTACACGCTTCAGATGTAAATGTCACGACCGTTATGCATTCATACTGTAGACAGTATAGCTTCAAAAGGTCCGTATACGAAATACAACCATCTTTCCCCCCTTGGTTCGTTTATCCAAGCAAGCTTCACTGAAAGCTTAAACCGCAAACCTTTTGCGGTCCAAGAATCGTCAAGTCACTGTATGGCTAAGTAAGCTGCTGAACTGGGCAAAAAAAGAGGTTCGTATTTTGTGTACTACCATTCAAATATTTCGTTATATGGATACAGCGGATTAATCGGAACTTGGGATATTCCAGTTGATGAAACTAATGTCATGTCACTGTATACACACACACACACACACATACACACAGTGAGTGGCCGGAAATGTCTACATCCTTAGAGGTATCGTGACCGTAATGACGTACTTGTTCATGATCGTCTTGATTTACATCATCATGTTTTGAGTCCAGTCCACGTGGTGCAGGGTTCGGCCACCCACTGTATATATACATGTATTTAGTCATAGTATGTATGATGTATGTGAAAATTACATACCACCATCCTCACCACCCCCCCCATAAACAAACCAAGACGCCAAAGTGTTCAAGGTAAAAAAAAAAAAAAAACAGGTTCAGAGGGCTCAAAAAAGGCAAAAGGCAACCATCCATCCCAATGGAATGCTGGTCCAACTTTCCCAAAAGCTAAACACATCCGTCCCGGGTCCCCGTACAGGTCTGTGTCCAGGACGGAGGAAATCAACACACTCGGCGGCGGCATCTCCGTCTTACAAACCCTTACAAGCCCATCGTCACCCACACCAACAAGCCATGCCAACTTCAGCTTTGACTTCGTGACTGCGTGACTGCGTGACTACATGACTACGTGGCGTCATGGCTGCACGGCCGTCACTCACTTTCACCATTGTACGATTTATGCTTCTCTTCAAGTTTCAACCTCATCGTGTATTCCTCGGGTATATCGCCACCGTAAAGCAAGATCGAATGTAATAATACAGATTATGCTCCCTCTGTTCACATAGTAAAGCCACCGCTTTTCAATATGACCCCTCCATTTCCGTTCCCGTTTGCATTATCCTGATTCTTTTTTTTTCTATAGCTCCCACCTCATCTTTTCTTTATATGGGGCGCATTCGTCATTTTATTTCCAGATGCAATTGCGATTTCGTCTGAGCCTCCTCCCTCACCCCATTCCCTGACTGACCGTAGTCGATGGAGGAGAGATGAGGCAAAAGACAACCGAGGGTACAAAAGAAACAAAGTCATCTGCATGCGCTGTCCTGTTAAAAGAGGCGGCCTCGTGAACCCGCCATGCAAGCCCCAAAAGTTTCAAAAGATAACATGCCAAACCATGATTTAAAAAATAAAAAATAAAAAAAAGATGGAAGAAATCCACCTATGCCTCAACGCCGTGGGACCAGTGGTACCATCAATGTGGTCAAGCAATTTGTTTTTGACTGCTTGTTGTGCTCTCCCTTCTCATATCGTGTCCTCTGCCTTGCCAAGCGGCTGGGACGAAGCCCCTTATCCTCCTCTTGATCTGTCAACAACCTCTTCCGTTTCATTCCGACTATAACAACCCCTTTCCTCTCGTAAAAAAACGCATGTAGTGTCCCAGCAAAAGGATGGACGCCACGGGTTCTTCCCTTTGACCCGCCGTGGTAAAGACGAAACCGTGATTCCAGGCCCGGCTGATTCATATTTTCCCTCTGCTCATTCTGAAAACGAACATGTGGATTCGCAGATGGACCGGCGTGTGAAAATGTCACCTGCTAGCCCTCCTACCTTGGCTCATCTATCGTGATGACAGGGCCGAATTGAATTTCGTTCTTGCTCGCCCGCTTCATCCATGTCATGATCCCGTAAAAGATGCAGTGTTCGGAATAACATGACGGAATGGGGAGGGGAAAAAAAAGACGATTCATCCTAACACGGTCGTGAGGGACCAAGTCCAATCTGCCTCAGCCATGCTTTACAAAGCTTCTATGCTTGGATTCGGCATCGGCATGGCAGTGACGTTGCTTTGCTCTCTAAGAAGAGACCAGAACCGAGAGAGTCGGTTTTCTTAATCGGACTGATGATCTTCAGATCCGGTTTCGGATGGCGCGTCCATCCGGTGAACTTTTCGGTGTCTCCGCAGGTTGGAGACAACAGAAAAGTGTCGCCCGCAACCTTCAATCTCACAGGCGAAAGCTGCTTGAAATGTTAGCACAGTGAGAAGGAGAAAGTGAGCCGAGACAATGGAGCAAGACATACGTTTTTCGCCTGTGTGACTGTACATGTGGGTTTGCAAAGAGCTAGGTCGAGTAAAGCGCTTGTCGCAAACCCTGCACTTGTGCTTCTTCTGAGTGCTTGATGAGACTTTGGAGCTGAACTGGTTCATCATTGATTGTGGAGCTGGAGGAAAATGAGACGACATCAAGCCATGGGGCCTAGGCAACGTTCTGGAGTTGATAGGTTCGATATCGGAGCCAGTTGCGGAAGAATAATCGGAGGAGACTGAATCGCCGTAGTACGAGCTGAAATTGCCGGTGGATGATATGGAAGAACTGTTCGAATGGGCAGAAGGAAACCCATATGACTCAACTGATGATCGGTCGTGCCGTGAGCCGTAAATGTTGCGCGGTGTTTCTTGGCTCATGGCCAGCATGCCGTGACTAGCATCAAGCGCATCGGCAAAACTCCGCCGCTCATCGACTTGCGAATTCATTCTGCAGCAAAAGACACGTGTTAGCGTTTCTTGCTCCCGCACCATTGGGCGGCGCAAAGTCTTATCCACCGAATAAAATGAAGAAAAAAGAAAGAAGAAGAAGAAGAAGAAGAAGAAGAAGAAGAAAAGGGAAACGACCTACGATTGAGGGAAGCCTCGTCTGGCAGGGTCTGCTTCTGTGCTGATGGCGAAAGGGGCATGTCGTACAGGCGCCAGTGCATAGCCAATAGGGTCATAATGAGGTGTTGACCCTGCCGAAAAATGGCCACTGACAGGAGAGGCAGAGTTAGCGGCGTAAGGGGCATCGGTAAATGGTGCAGCAGAAGCGGGCATGCGGTTCAGGGACAGGAGGCCTGTACGGGATATCAAGTCAGCTGGATAATTCTCCCCAGTGATGGGGAACGGGACAAGGGAGAGGGAGAGGAGGTGGAGCACAAAAGAAAAAAGAAACAAAATAATCTTACCGGCTTCAGCTGTAGATACTTGCATCGAACTATATGATGCCATAGATGATGCGCTGCTGGTACTCGCTCGAGGAGTGGGACCCTTTGCAGCCATCATGTTGTGACTCAGCCCATGCTGATGTTGGGCATCGACAAATAATGAAGTGGCAGCCGCGGGAGCTGTTTGTGTAGAAGAAGCAGAGGATGACCAAGGATTTGTGAATGTTGGCTGGCCATGGTGCGGATAGTCAAAGTGGAAGGAAGGCGCAAAACGCTGATGCTGGGCTGCGTCCAACGTCATGGTCATGATGATAGTCCCAAGAGTCCCTCCGCCAAAAGGGGAAAAAAAGAAGAAGGAGAAGACAAGGAAAGGAAGTATATATGGCGGATGGAATATGCAAGGGGTAGAATGCGTCTTTTGTCGTCGTGGGCGTCGTGGGCGTCGTCGTCAAAGGGTGTCGAGTATGAGGGCGTTGACGGCGTTAACGGCGTTGATGAGAAGTAAATGGATTTCTTTGCGCTCAACTCGACGACGTCGGCGCATGGAGTCAGAGCTGGACAGTGTGAGTGCGAGTCAGGCTAGGGGTTCAAACAAAGCACCACGAATGGATGATCAGATGCGGGAATCCCAGCTAGAAGAAAGAAAAAAAAAGCCGAGTCTGTAACACAAGATCAGAGACAAGAAGATCGCGCGGTGAGATGGGAGCGTGACTGCGAGAAAAGCCCAGGTGGGATCAGAGAAGTCTTAAGTGTCCACGGCTCTGGATTAACGTGTGTGCACAGTCCCGTCCGCGCAGGCAGGCAGGCATGCACATACCGGCGGGCAACATACATACATGTATGTACATACTCCGGTAGGCAGGTGCGAAGGTCCGCTGCTGTTGCGCAAGTAGGTGCGGTGCGCACACAAGTGAGCTTGTAGGCAAGGCAGGTGGGCGAACTAACCAAGTCTGGCGGGAGCACCAATCGAGCCAAACCCAAACCACCACCCCCCCCCCTTTTCCCCTTTCCCCGGTCTGGTGCGTTTATGGTGCCAGGCGTTTATGGTCATCTGTGCTTAAGTATGTACATGGCACCCGCCTACATTGCCTATGTACCTATCTACCTACCTACTTACCTACTAGGTACTTACTGGGAGGGCATTCCGGGTTGTACCTGCTTACCTGGGGAAAAAAAAAGAGACGAGGTGAGGGGTGTGCGACAGTTGCTCGAACAAGTGATCGACGGTCCAATATCCATTTTCGGGTAGACCAAGTGACGGCGTTGCGCGCGATGAGGGGAGCGGGCTGCTGCGGCCAAAAAGGCAGCCAAGGCATGGGGGTGCGGGTATGAGCTCGAGCAGATGGCCGGCTAGCGTGCAGCCAAGCGTGGCATTTGAGTAAGGTGCTGAAAGGGGGCCCAGCATCGGTGGGTCAAAACGGGCGGCCCATTGGAGAAAGTGCATGACGAATGGGTCGCCTTGGGGGGTGCGGGGGTTGGGGTTGGTGGGGGGGTGGGCTATAGAAGGTCAGTGGAAAGGTCTGGCCAGACCCCCACACCCACATGCATGCTGTCTGACCCTGCCTGGCATGTACAACGTGCCGTACTGTGCTCGCGGGGCGACGCAATGTACTAGGAAGAAGTACTTACCCAAGTACTGCCGGTAACCCCAGTGCAGTGTCCTGGGCCAAAGATGCATCACGCAGCCAGATATGAAGCCGGGGTTGCGTCTGGTTGGTTCCCACCTTGTCTTGGTCTGGCGGAAAATGGCAATGGAACTGGAACTGGCAATTGATTGGGAATGAAGTCTGGTAGCGCAGGCAGCGCAGCGTGGTGGCCAAATCCAATCTAAGCTTGACCTTAACAATGTCCGAAAACCCTCACGCTATCGCCACGGTGGGATCGACCTCGTACCAATCACTTTCCGGACGTCTGTACATAGCTGCATGCTTACCTGCCGAGTACCTGGACAGGTTGCCTGGTAGGTGGGTAGTGTCTATCAAGGCAAACCATTCCTTTACGGCTAGATGCAGCAGTAGTTGTCTTTTCTTGTTTGAAGAGAGAGAGAAAAAAACCTGGCTCTTTTCTTGGCTTTCAAAGGATTTGGCCGGCAGGCAGCAAGGCAGCCCATACTCGGTTGGCATCACAACACTAATGGCTAATGGCTCTAGGGTAGTAGGCAAACTACTCGAGTACCCAGGTAGTTGGCGAGACGACATGGATTCAACGTCTGCTCAACCGTGACCCATCAGTCAGTCCACGTACGGAATCGGGGCTGATGGATGGCGATGCTGTCGCAAACCCGCCAGCCAGTATCTGGACACAGGAACAGGCAGAGCCCCGGGCATGGCTTGGCTGGGTTGGCCAGCCGGGTAAGGCGATGGCGGGCGGAGGCGGGAGGCGGAGGCGGTGAAAAACCACGTCCCTCATCAGGCAATAACAAAGTTCAGTTGCCTTGTCTTGCCCGTGCATGCGCACATTTGACCAGAGGCTGACGGGTTTGGATCAATAAAAGCATTGTTGCTGATGAGGATGCTTTTTTTTTTTTTTTTTTTTTTTCCTCCTCTCGGCAGGCTGCGTGTGGCTAGGCCCACGGGCAAAAAAGGGTGGATACATCCCTTTGGCAGTCATAAGGCGCCACCCAGGTCACGGGACCCGCCCGACCGCAGGTACGTCAAAGCTACGTCGAGGTCCCCTTAGAAGCTAGCACTAAGCCCTACGGAGAACGAGAAAATATAATATAAGTGTATGTATCTCTGATATACTAGTGTAACTTTAAATACTATTAGGCTCCCTGAAAGATTAAAGTACCTTAGATACTACCTACTGTGATTAGCTAATCATCCCTGTCGGTACCTTTTTGGCGCCTTATGACTGCCAAAGGGATGGAATAAAGAGGTGGGGTTTCGAGAGAAGAAAAAGGGGCGGGGTCCGGCTCTTAAGATGACAGACCGATTTCCCACATGGCCAAGCGTGCCGGCAGCAATATTTGACTGCGGTCCGCCTGCCTAATTCACGGCACGAACAGGATTCGTACATACAAAAATGACGGATGAACCAAACATGTGCAGTCTGCGTCCGGAATGCCTCCGAAACACAGCTGACGAGCTAAGAGAATTTAGGCCCAAGAAAGAAACACTTGACGGCACGGCGCTTAATTTGTTCGATGCATACCTATGGCCTACCTCCCTTATTGACGCATGCGAGAGCCAAACGAGGTACCTACCTACCTACCTACCTACCTACCTAGTCAGCACCCTACTTCCTACTTCCTACCTCCTACGTACCTTTTCAATTCAAATGTTTCGCTGCGAGATTAGTTCCGCGCGTCCTGTGCGATATTCAATCAGCCATGGCCTTCCCCCCCCTCCCCCAGGGACTCGCGATCCATCGGAGAATGGGGCCCCGGGGTGTCACTGTCTCAGTCGGGGAGCACGCCACGCTTGTCAAAGCTTTCCAGGGACGTTGGAATGAAAGGGGGGATGAGCACATTTTCCATCACTCAATGCCTCATATCCACTGCAGACTTGAGGATGAACGAGATTGCGTGGGCCGCCCAAGTTGTCGAGGCAGCATGTGTGCGCCAGCGGAGCGTGTAGCCTTGTTGGTGGAACAGCGGGTTGAGCCTGGACTAGGCCCAGATGGCTTTTTTTTTTCTTTTCCTCTTTCTTCTCTCTCTCTTCTTTTTTTTTTAGGGTGAAGCTTCAACAGACACAAGGCAGCAGTACACCAGATGCTCAGTACACCAGATGCTCTGCATGTACTCGGACAGCCAGCCATCAGTCCATCTCCATCTCGACGCACGTTGGCCTGGAGCCCAAATGGATGCGCCTCGCCGTGTCTTGGAAGTTTGGAGCCATGCGACTGGCTACCAACTGAAAGCACCACTGCAAGTTCCGCCCCCCTTCATGCAGCCACCTCCGAACGCAGCATGACGAGGAAACCTCCAAGTCTGTTTTGTTTTTGTTTTGGTTTGTCGAAGCAGTTGGCAGTTTTTCAGCGGGAAAACAAGATTGCCGGTTTTGGCTGCCACGCCACGCCAGGCCACGCCGCGCCGCAGTAGCCATTGTCATGGCCTTCACGGCATGTCTTGTATCAAAAGCCCGGCGGGGAAAAGGGCTCATTCGCGCATGTTTCGCCGGTTCGGCTCATGAAGCGCAAGAGTTGTCAGGCCACTTGACTGGAAGATGAATGAGCGAGTGACTAATAAATGATGGGAAGGATGGGATGGATGGGCGATGGCCAGCTTCTAAAGTTCCTAACCAAAAAGGCACTAAGGCAAGTGGCAAGTACCTAGTGCCCACTAATAAACAACGGTCTCGCCCTTGACAATAATAAGGCTGCCGTTCTGTTGAACCGTTGACGTCTTGTCGGGACATCTGGACCTGTAATGTTCAATGTTCAAACGCATGTGTTTCTTTGGGTAGCAGGTCCTTCCTCCAGGGCTCAGCGAAGGCTCTTTTGGGCAGGCACGCAGGGGCACACAAGCCCACACAGCTGTCCACAGCTGCACACGTACTTCAAGTGCCAAGAAATGGTGGTGATGACGATGATGCAGCAAAAAGGACAGTTGTTGGTCACCCTCTCCATTGGGGCTCATTGGTGTTTTTTCCTTCCTCTTCCTCATTTTCTTTCTAATTTCCATTTCCATTTCCATTTTCTTCTTCATTTCCGTGCCGTGTCCCCCCACCACTTCCCCTCTCCCATCATTGACATCCACAAAGGGTCGGCGGCAAAGTCGCAGCCCGTGCGTGTCCTTCCTTGTACGAGACGCCAATGTGGTGGATGCTATGGTGGCAGCAGCACGTTCAAGCCTGGCACTGACACGCCTTTTTGAGACTGCAGTGACGTATTCCAAGATCGAACGGGTTGGCGGAACACGGGATAGCACGGGACAGCACAGGATAGGACGGGATTAGGGCAATGAGTGGGTGTGACGAGGAGAAACTGCAGGCATGCATGCATGCAGACAAGGCGCAGATGCAGATGCAGATGCGATGCAGATGCACACGCACACGCACACGCACACGCACACGCACACGCACACGCATACGCATACGCATACGCATACGCATACGCACATGCACATGCACATGCACATGCAGACACAGACGCAGAACTCAGCCAAGACACGGTGGTCAAATCCAGGTTTCCTCTCACGCCAGATATAAAAAGAAAAGAAAAGAAAAAAACATGGGCAGGCATAGCGCGCAGGCACCACAAAACGAACGCGATGCAACTCCAATGTCCATTGAGACAACACAACATCCAGCCAAACCGGCACACTCCACCGGACCTAATTACTCGAATCTGACATCACTCACTGGCGTTGCTGGCGTTGCTGGCATTGCTGGCATTGCTGGTCTTGCTAGGTGATAGCACCGACACTGCCGTCGAAAGCAAGCTTGGCAAGTGACCTTTTACCCCCCGTCGTTGAGCATTTTGCCATGATGAAACATTTTCCCTTTTCCATGGCTGACGGAGTTGATAACGGATGATGAAAATTCCCACATACCAAGGTCGCACCACTACGATTACCGTCAGGCACGCCGTGCTAAGTTTGGACTGGTCTGTACCTTGAATCCTTGATTGATGATTCCACCACCAGCGTCTGCTGCCCATCCGCTTGGCCGAATGCTCCCACGTCACGGTAAAGGTGGCCAGGGCCCAGCACTGGGGGGGGGAGGGGGGAGGGCAAGCTCATGGGTCTGGTAGCACGAAAACCCATGCTGAAGAAGCTGAAATAGATGTTGCCCGACCAGCTCCAATACTTAGTACCAAGAGGCCGGGAAAGCCAGAGCCACTTTTACGTCGGATACATGCCCTCCGTTCAATATCGCTGCCAAGCGTCAAGTTCTTCCCTGCAAGTGGGGCCGTCGGCGTTGTACTTTTTTTTTTTTTTTTTTTTTTTTTTTTTTTTTTGGGTACATGAGAGCACCATCAGGCGCCTTCAGGGGTCGCATCTCCGTCGACGCCCCTTGGCCTTGCCGGACTGCCGCCGCGATGCTGGTCATTCTGCGGTCCATGTCAAGTCGGAAACACGAGAAGTGTGAAGACAAAACAGACGACAAAGAAGAAGAAGAAGAAGAAGAAAAAGAAAAAAGGAATAAGAAAAAGGAGAAAATGAATAGCAGAAAAGGATACAGAGAATGAGGGACGGGATGATATCTTAGAGAAGCCATCGTCGGCCACCGCTACCCACCACGACCGCCACCTTCCGACGGGACGGACACCACGGTGCAGGATTCGGCAAAAAAAACACCCGAATCCAGCGCCGCCATGATGCGTGAAACGCCTCATTCCATGGAATGACGCTCTGTTGAAAAACGAGCCACGGCAGTTTATATTGCGGCGCTTGCGGTCGCATTCGTCGAGCAGGTCTGGGAAAACGCACAGGATGCACATGGCAGAGCACACTGCAAATCGATAGAATCAAGTACTGAATTTTACTGGTTTTGCCTCTGTGGCGCGTGAGGTGCTGGGACCTGGGTCGACGGCTTCTGATGTTGCAAACCATGTATGGATGGAGGGATGTTATATTGGAATCATCCAATGTGCGCGACATGGTGCAGACAACCCGTCGAGGGACCCGTCCAGGGGTGACGATTTCCCAGCTGGCTGGTCGGCTGCCTCTTCGATATGGGGAAGAGGTCGTCGAGTTTCCCCAAGAGTCTCGTCAAACTACATCGTTTGCGAAACAAACAAGCTTAAACAAATGTATAATACACGCCTGACCAATGACGGCCAAGACATGACACAATCCCTGGCAATAACTATGCACACAATGCATGGTCAAGCCAGAAAGTCAGCCTGGGCCCAGCATGGTCACGGGACGCTGGCGGTTGCGGCGTTTGGTTGTCAACTGCGAGTCCGTCCGTGACGGCAATTTGTCACATCAGATGCAGGGTAGGTGTCAGGTGTCGGTATATCTGGGTGTTTTTACAAAGTCACGGACACAGACAGCGCGATCACATGGGGGAACAAACCTGGTCTGTTGTCCCTTTGGAACTTTATCGATGTCGGCCTCTTTTGGAGGCGCTCTTTGAGGAAGTGAGTGCATGAGCGCAATGTGAAAAGGGAAACCCGAGACTGCAGAATCGCCGAGACATGGCGTTCGCCTGGTCGTGTGCGGAGGGGGCGGAGGGAGCGGAGAGAGCGATGGGGAGAATGATGCTGGATGGATGCGCCCATAAGCGCGCAGTGCGTACATCCGCGCCGTGCGTACATCCGCGCCGTGCGTGGATATGCTGCCGCGACCTGTCATGTTATAAAGGTCGGAAGAGGGTTGGCTCTTTTACGTTTCAGCCCTAGACTGCACTGTGCAGTGTCGACGCCGTGGCTACGCCGTGGCAGCTGAAGACAAAGTCTCGTTGGCAAGAAAATGCATGGGATCTTGTCTTTTTTTTCTTTTCTTTTTTTCTTATTCTTTTTTTTCTTTTTTTTTTTAAAAAAAAAGTAAAAAAAAAAAGAAAACAAGAATGATGACGAAAAACAATAAAACAACATTAAGTATAAAACATATATTATTAAACAGAAAAGAAAAGAAAAAACCACCGACCCAGCAGTCCGGGTCATCCAGCCGCAGGAACCCCCCCCCCCCCGCCGCGTGGTTTTCTCGTGTTTTCAACGTCCGTGTCGGACTCTGGACTGGTCACGGTCACCTTTCCTTTCCGTCCTGGGTCCCAGATATCATATCTACATACACAAGGCATGTCCGTCGCGTCGACAAGATATGTACGAGGGGCGTGTGAGACACGTGTGCCCGCAGAGCAGGCCCAATCAGGACAATGCACCTTGAGCTTTACCTTTTCGATTCAGGATTCAGGTTCATGGGTACATGGGTACATGTGTACATGGAGTATGTATGTACTTGTTCGGCGGGTGAGAGGCCATCCCATGGCCCTCCCGTCTACAATAGGAAAGAGGCAGAGGCAGAGCGAAGAGGCAGAGAAGAGTTGGGACCGGGGCTGCGCGTGTGAGCGTCTTGCAGCCCATATGTTGATGCCCATGCCATGCTCAAGCTCAAGCTCAAGCTCAAGCTCAAGTTCATGCTCATTCTTGTCGCCCACGTACCGATGACGTAGGACACGCCACCTGCCATCATCCAGAGGGTGCAAAATGGCGGGACGGCTTCGGGGTTTCTTGGGAAAAGGCACCCGCTGCAGTGGTGATGCCGGTACGTGATTGGTCGGTCGAGCGGGCGGCGCGTGGTCACTGCCGAGTTCCAACTGGTGCCAATATTCAATATTTCCCATTCATGTCTTGCTTTCTTTCTTTCCTTCTTTCTTTTTCTTTTTCTTTTTCTTTTCTTTTTTCTTTCTTTTCTTTCTTTTTCTTTCTTTTCTTTCTTTTTCTTTTTTCTCTTTCTTTTTCTTTTTTCTCTTTCTTTTTTTCTTTTTTTCTTTTCTTTTTTTTTCCTGCTCATCAAAGAAACCCCACGAGCATGTCATGTCCGCGGCACAATGGATACGTGTGATTCTTTGGTTTCCGTGGTGGGAAATGACCCAGCCTGAGTGGTCGTCTCTACGCACACATGCCACACGGTATATACGCATGCAACGAGGAAACAAGAGGATATTTTGCATTTCTCTTTTCTTTTCTTGTCTGTCTCTACTTCTTTTTCTTTTCTTTTTCTGTCTTTATTTTTTATTTTATTTTTCTATTTTATTTTATTTTTTTCTTTTTTTTTTCTTTCCATATCTTTCCCTTCCCTCCCTTTCACCATATTTGCTTCTTCCTCCTCCCGGCGCAGGAGCCAAGTAAGGCTCACGCTCAGAAACCTCACGTACCGTATTGACCAAGCCAGATACGGCCATCCATGATGCCCACACACCCGCTCCGTAGTGCTGACATGGCCACGCACCGCAGCGTTTTTGCCTTGTCCAGCTCGGAAGTAGGCTGCACCAGACCAGACCTTGAAGTCATAGCAGTAAACCAGGCTTGGAGAAGGAAAATAAAATTTTAAAAAATAACTAAAACAAAAAACAAAAATAAAAAAAAAAAACAAAAAACAAAAACAATCGGCCCATAACCGGCGAGCGCATGCATGCCATGCCATGCCGGTAGATACAAGTCCGACTCCGGTCCGGTATCTTGCTTGCGGAGTCGGTTCGTTTTCGACCTTGGCCAACTGAACCAGCTAGCCAGGACCTAGCCAGCCTAGTGCCATGTTTTTTTCTCCTCCTCTCCCATACCTCCTTGTCATTCATTCATTTTGTTTCCCTTTGCGGTTTCAACAGTAGCGTTGCGTTCGTGCCAGCCTCGGGACTGGACGCTATCAAGGCATAAAGACATACCACTACCACCTGCACTGCATCTGCATTGGGTCAATAAGAGATTTGCCTCAAATATACAAAAAAGAACGTTTCATGCATCTGCGTCTGCGTCTGCGTCTGCCACCGCGACCGTTTCCATGCAATGTCGTCCTCCTACGGAACGGCTGAGCAAAAAATGGCTGCCGGACAGCAGTCATTCCACGAGCATACATGTTTGGTCTGGTCTCGCTGGCCCCTGATAGAAATGATTCCCTGAGTCTACAAAGAATAAACAAACATACACACGCGAGGCACGCCCTCTGCTTGCCCAGCTGCTGCTTCGAAAAGACGAGGGGTAATAGAAAAAAAAAACGCTTATCCATAAGATTACACGACAGATGATAAAAAAAAAAGTGTTTCCAGTGTACGCAAGACTATGGTTTTCCCCTCTACCACCATAAAACACCCCTGCCCTGAATTTGCAAACTCTTCGTAGCTCAGCTCTTTTTGGTTTTCCTCTCACAAAGAAAATCCCTTTTCCTGTTTTTTCCTTCTTTACAAAGAATATATATATATATATAGTTGTCTGCCTCTTCTTTGCCCCTACAACATTATCGCCAACTCGGGCCGGTCAATCTTGTCGTCCTCGAGGTTCGGATAGTACGGAACCATGGCATCCGCGCACTGCACGTAGGCATCGTTGTAGAGACGCCAGTACGGCGTGCGCACCTTGCGCGCCGGGTGGAAGAGGCCCGCCCAGACGTAGTTGAGCACGACGCCCGGCCCGACGGCCATTCGGATCGCCTCGATGGCTTCCACGATGCGGTCGATGACGTGGGGGCTCGTCTCGAACAGGTTCGGGAAGAGCAGGTTGAGGAGGTGCACCATGGCGTCCTCGCAGCCGAGACCAATGACGCCCAGCGCAATGTGCTTGACCACCGAGGCCGCCGTCTGGCGATGCACTTGGTCCCGGTCGATGAGGGCGTCTTCGAGGAGAGGCGTCACCGCGTAGACGTAGTCCTTGGCCATTTCGCCAATGTACTCGAACAAGAACGAGAGCGACTTGAGGACGCCGTTCTGCACATTGAGCTCGGGCACGCGGTACTCGTTCATCAGCGCCGGCAGCACGGTGAAGGGCGCACACGTCTCGGCCACGATGCCAATCGCCACCGCCGTGTTGACGCGCGACTGACGTTCCTGCACCCGGAGGTTGTTGAGCAGCGTCGCCAGCACGTCCTGCGGGCCAATCGCCTTGGCGATGAAGCCAAACGTGTTGTTGGCCGCCCGCCGGATCCCCTTCTTGTGCGCCTTGAGCATGTCCAGCAGCTCGAAGCAGATGCGCATCCACTCCCGCGCGTTGACGCTCTCCGGTCCGCGGTCCGCGATGCGTCCCACGAGGTCGATGGTGTTCTCCTGCACCTTCTCGTGCCGATTGCGCAGAATCGGCGTCAGCCGAGGCAGCAGGTCCTTGATGGGCGGCTGCATCTGGCTGATGCCCACCACCGTCACAATCGACCGCAGCGCTCCCAGGATCGATCCGAGCACCTCCGGGTATTCCTCGCCCAGGTACTCGTACAGGATGATCCCCAGCTCCCCCATCAGCCCGTCCTCGCCGCACTGCTGCATCACCATGGCGATCCGGGAAATGAGATCCGCCGCCTGCTGCCGCACCGTCGCCGACTTGTTGTTGAGCCTCCAGCGGATCGTGCCGACAATCTGCGGCAGGTACGGCTTGCACCGCGTGCCCAGCGCATTCACCACGGAGCCGAAGCCGTTGAGCATGACCACGTCTTCCACGCTCTGCTCCTGGAACGCGTGCAGGATCCCGTCCACCAACCTCTCCTCCAACCGCTCGCCAATGTCCGCCGCGCCCAGGCTCGCCACAATCTTCTCCGTCGTCTCCACCGTCATCTTGCGATACGCCTCGCTTTCGTCCTTGAGATTGTTCACGATTCTTTCCAGTATCTCACCCACACCCACCTTTTGCCCCATGTCGAATGTCGTTTCCACCACCTGCTTGTAGTTGCGCTTGTCCAGCGCCATGCGCCGCACCCAGAAGCTCTTGAAAAACTCATCCAGAACGTGCTCCTTGAGGTACCCCGCCGTCACACCCTCCGTGCCCGCACATTGGGACACCACCTTGAGGACGACCTTCTTCATCTCCTCGTCCGGGGACGAGAACTCCCGCAGCAGGATTTCCATGATCTGACTCGTGTAGTAGTTGGCGTACTCCTCGTCCATGAGCGGGATGATGTATCCAACGGCCTTGAGGAACCCGGCAAGGCCCTTGCCGCGCTGTTTACGCGCTCCCGTCCACAGCGGGTTCAGGATGTCGTCGAAGCTCTCGATGCCGTACGGGTTCGACGCCTCCGCCAACGCTGCAATCGCCAAACTCGTCACCGTCCTGACCTTGGTCTGTTCGTCGTTGAGATTCGGCGCAATGCACTCGACCAGACCTTTGAGGTGCGGGAGCACGGCGCATCCCATCAGGATGGCAATCTGCTGCACAATCTTGACCCCCGTGTGTCTCGCGTGCCATGACTTCTTACTGCGGCAGACGGCTCGCAAGAAGGGCAGCAGGGCCGGGATCGTCAGAGCCGAGGCGACGACGGCAAACGCCCGGGCTGTCGTGTTTCGGACATATTCATCCGGGTGGTCAATGTCGGGTCGCATCACGCTGATCATGGTCGCCAGGCCGGCCGCCTTGGCGACGTTGGAAATGATCTCGCGGCCTTCCACCCTGGCATAGTAGTCTTGGTCGATGAGCAGTGGTTCGATGACGACGAGAATCCTATGCACATAGGGCCGGACCAAGTCATCCAGCTTGTACAGAATTCGGTCAATCACCTTGACCAGCAGATGGCGCTCCTGGTCCTCGAGAGACTTCTCCATGAGCAAGGGAAGAATCTGAGCAAACAGGGCACCCGCGCCAAAGTTTCGCGCATTGTCCGTGATTTGTCGAAGAGCCGTTTTCCGCATGGGCGGTGTGCCGTTTTTGATCTTGAGTAAAAGCCTCATAATCTTCCGTTCCTTCAACTCCTCTACCGACATGGTGTTTTCATCGGATCCATCATTCAGCTTGCCGAAATAAGCCATATCCTCGGGCTTGAGAAACTGCAAATCACCAACTCCGGATAGCTCGGCAGGAATCGGTCTGCCTCCCAGTCGAACTTGGTCGGGGTCCTGCATCATGAATCCCGTCGCAGGAGCAGGAGTGGCCATCAGTTTGTGAGCTGGAGCACGCACAGGCTCGTATCCGGGAGGCGGCTCCAGGATCTTGTAGCCTTCATTCTCGCCCGGAAGTAACATGTCGAGCTCTTCATCGCTCAGGGGCACATTGCGAGCGTTCATGTCGGTTCCAAACGATGGAAGCATGACGGGAGGCGCCTGCGATGGATGCATTGGAGTCGCCAGCCCCTGATTTCCCATCGGGGTCGCGGAGGGGGCTTGGTCCCAGCGAGATCGTTTCTTGGTCGGTTCCTCGGCGACAACAGACGGCGCCTGGTCCCATCTTGACCGCTTAGGCTTCGCCGCTTCTACGTTGCCAGCTTGTGCTTGTGCTTGTGCTTGTGCTTGTGCTTGTGCTTGTGCTGGTGTTGGTGTTTGCTGTTCCTGCGCGGGAGTGGATGACACGTCCCATCTCTTCTTGCGCTTGCGCCCTGCTGTGACGGACTCGGTAGACCCAGCCTCGGTGTTTTCCCTGTCCACCTCCGTCAGGGTCGGTTGCGCGTCAGCAGTATCGGCATCGGTCCCCTTTAGCTTCGCCTGGATAGCCTTTCGGACGCGTTCCTCTTCCTTGTCCAGCTCTCGGGCCTCCATAACCTCCCTGTAGGTGGTTCCGTTCTCAGTTGCTCCATTTTGTCCGTTCTCCGCGAAGGGATCGGCCCTTGTAGGGGTCAAGACTCGATTGAATCGGCGTTTCTGGTAGTCGGTTTCGCGGTCGGCGATTCGTCCACTCTTTTCGCCCTTGCCCGCTAGGACATCTTCTTCTTCCACACCGTTTCCTCGAGCAAACTCATCTATCATCTCGCGAGATGCCGTGTATTGGCCAACAAGACGCCTCGTCTTGTCCTCCTCCATGTCCTCGTCTTCATCGCCCATAGGTAAGGATGTATGGTACCCGGCGAATTTATCAACTCCATCGCGTTCGTACAGGTCGGTGTCGGCATTGTCGGTGAGACTTTGCCTCCCATCGTCCGTACGTTGGGTTGAGGCATCCAGTGTACGCGAGCTTTTCTTTGCCGCCGAAGCGTCGTTCCGCTCGCGCTGGAGCTTCGCGATCGTGTTTGAATCCACGTCTGACATCTTGGCTCAACAAGAAAGAAAAGAAAAAAAAAATTCACCTCATCCCGGTTCCAAATCGCACGACAAGTTTGCAGCGTTCTGGTTGCACATGGATGGGCAGCCTCGACGGAGTTGAGTTTGATACAAAGAAGCCTCGACGAATCGGGGGAGGGAGGCAAACCACTTGAGCTGTGGCCGCGAAAAGTCGCATCGCAGAAAAGGTGCCTTCCGACCTTTACCCGTCGCCCCCAAATCTCAGCCACCTTTGCCCCTTCGCATGCTAACTTGCGCATTGAAAATAACCCACTGGGCTGCTTTTCCGTCAAATGATATTTCCATCGCTTATGGACCAGTATTAGCTCTATTATTATTTAGAGGACGCATGTCGAGTCCGTCGTCGCTTGTATGGAGTTGTCTTTTCTAAAACTTTCGAAACTCCAATATCCTCCACCTTGGTTTCAATCTTCATCACCATCGATGTTGGCTTCCTTTTTCTCGGCCCGTCTATGATCAGCCCTTCTCCTTCCTTCATCTCCGATTTGACTCGACTTGGCTTGATTTCCCCGGTCCTTGCTTTGCGATCTGAAAATGCCCGGAGATCAGCGGTAAAAAGAACAGAATGTGCCCATCCTGCATAGTCGCCCCAAATGTCCCTGAAATGGTCACCAACTGCGTCATACATGGCCTTATTGAATGTCTTTGTCTTGACCTTTCCGAATTTGTAATCCCGTTGTGCAATCTGCCATACGTGAGTATCGACAGGAACAGATTCACCCCACCCCAATCCCATGAGACACACACAGTCCGCAACCTTGGGCCCGACACCCGTCAATGACAGCAAAGCTTCGTGTGCGCCTTTGTAAGTCGAGGCACATGTGGTGGGATCCTGGCGCGATGTGTTTGGTCCCGGATGACGCGGATTTCGATGAGACTCGAGCCAGTGTGCTGGTTTCTCTAAAGCAACCACGCGGGCAGTATTGGCAATGTATTTGGCGCGATAACCGAAACCTAGTTCTCGAAGATGTGACTCGACGTTTTCACCCGTAAGAGCTTCAGGTGTTGGGAAGTCGTGCATTGGCTCATCGCCAATGTACCCGATCAATGGACCATAATGGTTGCACAGTTTATGAACCTGCGTATATGTGGCAACGTGAGAGAAATGCAAGATACGACTCATATCGGCTGTTTTGGGGACTGACCATTTGGGAAATTCTGCTGATATTGTTGTTACTGCTGCATATAAAGCATATCAAAGCTTCCCAGGCATCTTGGCTGAGGATGCGAACGCCGGTAAATTCGGGCGCCTTTTTCTTAAAGTTGGCATCTGCTTCCGACCATTGATCGTAGAGAGCACTTAGATTAAGATGTAGACTGAAATATCGGCGCAAGAGTTCTTCTGTGCCATCGTCATCGTCTTCTTGCATGTGCGTCGGTGACGACAGAGTAGGGACAGGGACATTGTTGCGAGATTCGGGCCAGGTCACTCTATAGTGAAGGTGGGCAGGATCTTGCTTCAAGGACAAGATACGACCTTGAAGAGTGCATACCCTGGCTCGGTACCCTATTAGTGACCAAGCCAGCGGTGCTCGAAGAATAAAGAATCTTACCACTCGTCACTGATTTTTCTCCATCGGAAAGACTGGCCACATCGTAATGTTGTATCGATGCACAACTCTGAACGGCTGAGAGGAAACTTACGCCACTCCGACAAGCGCTTCAAAGACATGATATCGTAGGTTCAACGTACTATCGATGGACCACTACTTTTACCGAGTTAGAAAGAACGGGGAGCCAGCACCCTCAAAACGGGCTCAATGGGTGCAATGGCAAGGGAACGAGTTAAGAATTCTTGAGCCGTCAACAATTGCCACCCAGATCAAGGGTATGGTGACTGCGCCACTACATGAACAGCCACAGTTGACGAGCCGGGCCAAAAGCCGGCGCCCCCCACACCCAAGCCAAGTCAGGCTTCATCAGCCCGTGGATCAACCGTCAACAAGCACCAGGTGCTTGCCGCAGGACCGCTAGTCCTAACATGTCTTAGCGCATTCCGACGAAAAAGCTCCAGCCTCGCCAGAGACGGCAAAGTATTGTAACAGGAAAATCGGGCTCGAATCAGACCTTTACTGTTGTTGACGAGATTCCCGCAACGAACGCATCGATTTCGAAGCGGCCTGTTGATCGCGCAAGGCTGGGATTGAGTTGAGTCTCGCATATCATGAACGGCGATACTTATACTTCTCGAGGTTGATCTTTCCTTGACGAGCATTGAAGACACTAAATCCGAAAGCGACGCTGACCTGTTTTCTTTCATGAGCAGAGGGTAGACGGGGTCGAGATCATCCTGTACGTAACTCATCAATTCGAAATACCTATGCTGGCTAATCATGATGTAGTCTGCCAGAGGTGACCGAGACGACCGCCGCGACCGCCACAGAGAGAGGGACGGTCACCGAGAACGAGACCGCGACCGAGACCGCGACCGAGACCGCGAGCGTGATCGTGACCGTGACCGCGAGCGTGACGGCCGCGAACGTAGACGATCGAGATCTCCCGACCATCGGGGCGGTCATCGCCGTGGTGAAGGCGATGTAGATGCATATTCCTCCAGCCGCAATCACCGTGATCGCGAACGAGAGGATAGATATTCTGGACGTGACCGTCGAGGAGAACGCGAATGGGATCGGGACCGAGGCACCTCCCGCAGAGACTCCCGTCGCGATGAAGATGACAGACCCAGTAGACGAGACCGAGACGGCTATGACGATCGACGCCGAGGAGGTGGTAGAGATCGGCGAGATGACGGTGGGCTTCCCAGACAGGAGGCTCGCAGAAGCCCAACCCCTCCACGGCCCAGAGAGCCAACCCCAGATTTGACAGACGTCGTTTCGGTTCTGGAGCGCAAGAGAAGAATGACTCAGTGGGACATAAAGCCCCCGGGTTACGAAGTGGTCACGGCCGAGCAGGCAAAATTGTCGGGCATGTTTCCTCTACCTGGGGCCCCCAGACAGCAGCCCATAGATCCTACCAAGTTACCGTCGTTTATCAACAAAGAGCCGAATGGGGCCGGGATTTCAGGCGCTGGACTGAAGGCAAGCAATTCCCGACAATCAAAGCGACTCATTGTGTCGAATATCCCAAGCGGAAACAGCGAAGAGACCATCATGTCGTTTTTCAACCTTCAGCTCAATGGTTTGAATGTCATTGAGAGCTCGGACCCATGCACTCTCTGCCAGTTTTCCGCTGATCGATCATTTGCCGTCTTGGAATTCAGGACCTCTAGTGACGCGACTGTTGCTCTTGCCCTGGACGGCATTACTATGGAGGCAGACGACACTACGAATGGCGCTGACGGGGAGCCACATGGCTTGGCAATCCGACGTCCCAAGGACTACGTTATGCCGGCCATTCCTGACCATGTGGCATATGATCCCAATGTCGTCTCCAATATCGTCCCAGATACTGTGCACAAGCTGTCTATAACCAACATTCCCACGTTCCTTACTGAGGAGCAGATTATTGAGTTGCTTGCTGCCTTTGGTAAGCCCAAGGCATTTGTCCTTGTCAAAGATCGAAGCACGGAAGAGTCACGGGTGAGTCGGTTTTCGTTTATTTTCATTTGCCTCTGTTTGTTTGAGAACATGAGACGGATTTGCAGATGCTGATTTGACGCAGGGAATCGCTTTTGCCGAGTACCAAGATCCCGGCTCCGCCAACGAGCCTGCGTTGAACGCACTAAACGGCATGGATGTTGGCGGAAAGAAGCTCACAGTAAAAAAGGCCAGTATTGGATCTACACAGGTAGCCAATTTCGATGTTGGCATAACTGCCATCAGCGGGCTCGCGTCTCAGATGCCCAGTCACGCTGAAAAGGGGCGTGTCTTGCAACTGCTCAATATGGTCACACCGGAAGAGTTGCTGGATAGCGAGGAATATGAAGGTACGAAAGCGCTGCGTCCAAAGCGAACAAGCTAGCGGCTAATCCCGATGCCATAGAAATTTGTGATGACGTGAGGGATGAATGTTCTAAATTCGGAACTATTTCGGAGCTGAAGATCCCTCGTCCCATCGGTGGCAGCAGACAAGCTGCAGGAGTCGGCAAGATTTTCGTCAAGTTTGAAACACCAGAGTCCTGTTTCAAAGCCTTAACCGCTTTGGCAGGCAGAAAATTTGCAGACCGGACTGTCGTCACGACGTATTTTCCTGAGGTGAGTCACTGGCATTATTCTTGTCATGTTATTTTCCAGCGCATGAAGACAGCGCATTAACCAGTGGCGCAGGAGAACTTTGACGTAAACGCTTGGTAGCGACCAGATTACAACTACGAGGAACACAACCTTTGGTGGATGGGAGAATTGCGAATGCCATTTGGCTTGTGGGACAAGAGCAAGCAGTATCTGAACATGATTCGGTGTAATTCATCCATTTGTAAAATAGTTAAATCAAAAGGGCGAGATGGGAATGGTCAAGTTCAAAGCAGAAACGAAACTTTATGTTGTCAGGCAGGACATGGATGAAAAATAACGTGTCATATAGCTCCAAGGTTACGAGTTGTGGTCAGGCTTCTACGTAATCGGAAGAATGGCTAAAGCTACAAAAGACTTTTTTTTTCAATGTCAGTAAATCGTCGTCAAAAAGCCGCTCAAAAGCGAGACTTGAGTTTGTAAGTGTAGGTGAAAAGTAAAGGCAAAAAAAATAAATCAGAAGTCCAGTTCATTCATCGAGTCCGAAGACTCTAACATAAGAGGTACCAGAATAAGTAAACAATTGTGTTCTTATCATCATGTGGATGCACTGTGGAATTGAAGTGTTTTGTAAATGGTAAAACTGACTTACGGTGAAGGTCTGGGAATTGTCTGTGAACAATATGGAGGTCACCACATGTAATCTTGTATAAATGTCAACACAGAGCAAAAGCAAATGTGAACGTAGAGGAAGGGGACGATCCAGGAGGAAAAAAAAAAAACCGATGCATGACGGACAAGCATCTCCACATTTGCATTGGCGTTGAAATAGATCACGTGATATTACCATACCATTGAGAATGCTAGCAGCTCTCGTGCCTGTCCACACATTCTGGCCCTAACTAAGCGAAAATTTGCATGCTCCACACAAGACTCCGAGACTTGCGACAACACCACAGTCAACCCGTCATCTCTCTCATCCTCAACCACGACAACAACTCACAGCCAAGATGGGTCGACTTCACAGCAAGGGCAAGGGCATTTCTGCCTCCGCTCTCCCCTACTCCCGCGCCGCTCCCGCCTGGTTGAAGACCACCCCCGAGCAGGTCGTCGAGCAGATTTGCAAGCTCGCCAGAAAGGGTGCTACCCCTTCTCAGATCGGTGTCATTCTCCGTGACTCGCACGGTGTCGCCCAGGTCAAGATCATCACCGGTATGTTGGGGATAGTAAACGAACCTTGACTGTGAGCACAGAATTAGTTTGTGCTGACTAGTATTTCTCTGTCTTCTAGGTAACCGAATTCTGCGAATCCTGAAGTCGAATGGTATGGTACCCTGAACGATACGGACAAGGAAAAGAACGAAGCGAAAGAAGAACAAAATACATACAACATACAATGCAAGAGCGCATCTTTGTATTCTATATCATGCCTCTGTACGGTTGACGCTGACAGAGTGATTCCTAAACAGGCCTTGCCCCTGAGATTCCTGAGGATCTTTACATGTTGATCAAGAAGGTATGTTGCAAAGCAAGCACGGGCTAGAAGACTATATTCTCTCTCCCGCAAGAATTGCGTTGCTAAGACAAATCATACACAGGCCGTCGCAGTCCGCAAGCACCTGGAGCGCAACCGCAAGGACAAGGACTCCAAGTTCCGTCTTATTCTCATCGAGTCCCGAATCCACCGTCTCGCCCGTTACTACAAGACTGTCGGTGTCCTGCCTCCTACCTGGAAGTACGAGTCCGCCACCGCGTCCACCATTGTCGCATAAGCGGGATCCGACGATTCAGTCGCGCTTTCTAAAAAAAAATGGTGGATTCTTGTTGGTCCTGGAGTTGGGGAAGAAAATTTATGGCAAAAAATATTGCATGGAGAAGTCCCGATGCTGGGTCTTTGGTCTAGACGACCGTGATGAAATAGTCAAAGAAGCTGAAAATGAAAGCGACTTGACTCAATACCCCTCTATTATCAGTTTTATTATATGCGCCGTCATCCCGGTCGTGATCACGTTATGGGTTGAAATTCTTCGAATGTCCGTCCATTTCTTTTCCTTATTGCTCATGTGCTCCAGCTGTCCTCTATCAACCTACCTAAGTGGTACCTTCCAGTTCCCTCGATTTTTGAATAAGATACTCTCCCAAAGCACGTAAAGGAGTCTGGGGTCTGCATCGCATAGCGTAGGCAATTAGCTCATACCTTCCACCGTCTTTTTGAGGACTTATAAAAAATAATGAAACAAAAACGAAAAAAAAAAAGGGAGAAGGAAAAGGAAAAGGAAAAGGTAGCTGTGACGTACTGATCCTTGGCCAATTGCTTCATGCCTTCAAGCAAAACACCAGTGACTTTTGTGTTCAAGTATCGCCTCGTAGGATCCCCGTGTGCAGGTGCTTCCGAGGGCATTGAAAATCCCGTATCCGGAAGCATTGATGGAGCCCTTGAGCCTTGAGATGGTGTCCCTGTTCGAGCTGGTGCTGGGCTTGGGGCAACGTTGGCTGGCACAGGCGACTAAATGAGGATGTACTTAGTCACAAATGCGCCAAGGAGAGCCTACCACGCAACTGAAAATTCAGGAATATATCATTGGGCGTACTGCTACTTGCTCAATTGGCACATCCATCATGACGGTGTCCTTCTGCGGCGTCCAGTTTGTTGACGATAGCTGTTGTGGTAATGTTGTAGGGGTTGCTTCCGGAGTTTTGTCTGCGCTGGGCGAGGCTTGAGTCGTCTCGGGCATCGTGCTTACGTTTGCTTTCTCCTCTGCCATGTCTACTCGTTGGAGGAGTGGTGGGAATGATGAAGATGTCGGGACTGCTTTTTCTTTTTTTTTTCTTTCTTTCTTGTTTTTGTCACCAAGTACCCGGCCAAGTTTGTTTGTCAATTACCTAGGTAGGTCAAAGTTTGGCCTAACGCGGTCAGCTGACTTCGTGTTCCACTTAACACCACAAGTCGCGTGGCCTCACCCCCCTGGAGAAGCATGAGCATGATGCGTTGACAAGGATGGATGGATTTGTGAGGAGATTTTCGAAACAAGACGCAAAGTACGAAAGCAATGGGATTGCCCCACGTCAAGTCGCCGTCCACGACGACCGGCCTACGAAGCGAAGAAAGCAAGACAACGATGAGACTAGCGATTCCGCATCAGATACGGGGGACCTGCCGTCACTGTCACATGGTGATGACCGCGCACGAAACGGGGTAGCACGCAAGGCGCAAACTAGGAACAATGACGAAGTCGAGGCATCTCTCGGTGTTACTGCCGTCGAGAACGTGCTTCCGCCAACGCAAATCAATGACGAAGCCATTGAAGAATATGAGCACATGAAGGCGTCAAGTGTGGAGAGAGAAAGCAACGAAGCCGCGGAAAAGACGAAGTCATCATGGACCAGGGGCAGAAGCTCTATTTACGTGGATGCGTTCAACCTCGCGCTGGACACGGTCTTGGAAGAGGAGTCAGTTCTGTTTGACGGGAAAGAGATGGAGGTGTTCCGGCAATGGAAACAATTGGACTATGGGACACAGTACCTGTCAGTATTCGGTTAGAAGGGGGCGAGCGAAGATGAAAGGGGAAGAGGAATAACAAGAAAACCAAGTGGTCATTTGAGTGGCTAACGGCGAGGCTAGTTATGTGCGATTGTTTCTGAGAAAGACAGCGGCCTGGCATCGAAGTAGCCGTTTGGGATACTATGCTGATGTCCCGCAGCCAGAAGTGGCTATAGAGGGTCTTCAACTTGTACGAACCCTGCCGAGCACGGAAGACGAAGGTGTCGATAAAATGCTGCCGGAGCTTGGTCTTGATCGATACAGCCTAGGCGGGACCTTCACATTTGCCGACTCTTCCGAAGATCACATAGACGGCGTGGAGGAGGCCGCGCCGCTCCTGCTGTTGGATGAGATCAAGGCTCTGGCCAAAGAGGCCAAGGTTCAAGGGAAGAATAAGGCAGAGCTCATCAAAGGGTTATGTCGCATGAGCGAGCAGCAGGTCGGGCTAATGGCTCTTGGGTTGAGTCGCCAGAACAGTCGCAATTATGATGCCTCCACGATTGATCAGGACTCTATCGAAACGGGCGACAAGGCTCAGTTGAAGCGACAGAATTCGAATCGGAAAGAACATTTCCTGGGCAAGATACTTGCCATCTTGGGTCCCTGCATCCGGTTGTCACCTCTTCCGTTCAAACTGTTTGAGCGGGTACATCTGGTGTTTTACCGGTCCACTGCATGGACTGAGAAGTCTCTTACGACCATCATACTGGCCAAGATTGCGCGACGAAATTTTCCAAATTACATCGTCTGTCGAACTAGCACAATATTCGCGTCTCGTCTACACTTGCTGGAATTCGAAGCGGGGATTCGCCTCGAAGCCGAGGTGGACAGCATTCTCGACTCCAATGGCATCCCGAGTGAGGAGGATCTCGACAGGATCATGGAAATCTTCACCATGGTGTATCCACGTTGGAAGCAGTACATTGAAGAGGAAAAAGAAAAGGAGCGCGTATTGTATGAGATGGGCGAAGGGGCATATTTGAGGAGGTTCAATCCAGCGCATTCCTACACAAGGCTTGTCATCAAGGCCTTGTGGGTTCTCGCCAGGCGAAAAGAACACGCCAAGGAGCATGCTATTCTCGAGGAACTCCTGGGCCAAAGGCTCTTTCATTTGGCCCGCCGGGGTTCATGGTACCAGCGCAAAGCACTTTTGGAAGAGCACTACATGGCCAACATGAAAGATGACGGCAGGGTGAGCGGCAACTTGGAGCAGCGCAAGAAGGCGTGGAAGAAGATAGCCGCTGCGACGTGTGAATCCGGGCTCCAAGATCCGGATTGTCATCTCATTCATCATTACGATCTTCAAAAGCGGCTGCTCAAGCTCGAGAAGAAGTTGAGGATCCCCAAACGACTACAACATGACTTTGGACATGCTCGTCTGGCGGAACCTCTGGAGATTCAAGTGGAAGGCGTACAGCTGAAGCGGATCTCGGCACCGAAGCCAGGGGCACAAGCAGCTTCGACAAAGACAATATGGCTGGATGAACTCGACAGTGGGGGAGAATGCAGCGTGGAAGAAATGTGCCTGAGCTACTTTCGATCCGAGGGCTGGAAAGGGTATCATGCCGAGGGCGGCGCCATACGGACCATCTTTGCGTATCTCTTCTACGACATCTTGTTCTTGTACATTCCAAACGTCTTCCAGACGGCATATCAGACTTGTCCGCTGGATCTGCACACGGACGCTTTTTTCGCAGCGCGGGCATCAGAAATCAACCACCGATTGGTAGAGATTGCCAATGGTGAAGGAGAACGTCTTCTGCGTCAAGTCTGGGAGAGAGAACATGAGCGAAGAACGAGCGTAGTGGGACTGAACTGGGACTTTGACGTTGAAGATATGGCTGAACTGGTCCGATGTTTCCAAGGCAGTGCCCTAGCAGCGGTGTGCAAGGTCATGGCGCAAGAATATAAACACCGAGGAGGAGGCGTGCCGGATCTCATTCTCTGGCGAGCAGCTGAAGACGTGTCAGCCGAAGCGGATACTCCTCATCTTGACCAGGCGGCGGGTGCACCGAGAGGTGAAGTCATGTTCGCAGAGGTCAAGAGCGCCAATGACCGGCTGAGCGACACGCAGCGGCTGTGGATCCATGTACTCACCGGCGCTGGCGTCAAGGTGGCCCTGGTGAATGCCACGGCCAGGGAGGTAAGAGAAGCGGACTGAATGACTCTGAGAGACTTGGCCGGCCGGAATAAACAAGAACATTGGACGTGGACATGAGCCAGCAGAGAAAGAGCGATCATGACGGCCCATCACATCACGGGCTGGCAGACTTGTAGCGCCGAGTGTTTTTTTTTCCCCATTGGTCCGTATACAAATGTTTATGTATACCCTCAGCCCTTGCCGAGACCACGCACGACGGCGATGCGCGGACGTGCTCCCCAAGCCATTATAGCCATCCAGCACATGGGCACCAACGAAGATTCCTTGCCGCCCGCGTCGGAGATGCCGGCCTGTTTCACGACAGGTGGACGCGCTTCTTTCTATTCTTATTTACGTACATGCATGCGTGCGTGCATATGCGGGCTGTGTGGGTATTCCCAATGGAGATGGCAAAACAACACGGAACGGTTAATAAGAACGAGACCAGTCACACACAGTCGATGCACGGCAATTATGGCGATGTGATGCAGGACAACTACTTTGAGTCATGGCGAGAAAAGCAAAAAGAAATTACTCGACAATCACGCCTTCAGTGGGGACAAAGAGAGGGAATGTGAACATGACACCGGCAAAGGCATGCCCCAAACAGGAGTGAGCGTGACGTGCGACATCTGCCGGCGTGGCATGGCTTCGTTGGTGCCAAGTGCCGGGTGCTCTTTTCGTACCTCTCTGCTTCTAAAATCGGCAGCGCATGCTGGTCTTTTGCGTTTTCTTGCTGCCTTGGCTTCGGAGCGTGTGTGCTACACGGCTTTGGCAAGGGGGCGTTGCGTTGCGTGGACTTGGAGATGGGGTTTTGGTGTTGATGAGGAGGCAGGAAGTGAAGGGACGGCGAAATGTGAAGATGTGAAAATTACAGAGCACATGTGCACACCACACCATTCAAGGTCAAGACGGGTATTTGTGGCGTGGACTGTTGGAAGGAATGTATAAACAAAGACATCTAAAAAAAGAAACATCCATCCCGCGGCTCGGACGGAACCGTCCCCTGAATCAGCATGTCTTTTGTTCTCCTCACAGGACTGCAGCCGCTCCATGGAACCCAGCCACGAGGGGACATGTCCGTTGAGACGACAGGAGCAAAGCAAAGTAGGAGAGACGGAAAGCACAGCACACAAAGTCTGTCGCCTCTTGAACCCAAGCGAGCGGCTCACCATGCCCAAAACACGAGGAGCGACTGACCAGAGCGTCGCGCGCGGTCCAAGACTTACGCGAAGGGAGCTCCACGTAAGCGGGGGATTTTATTTTATTTTTTTATTTTTTATTTTTTTTGTCACGTCCGTGTGTGGTGAGGTCGGACGGAAGACGGATAAATCGTCTGTCTGGCTCCGCGAAGAGATGCATGAACAGCGTGAATGAGGCCCACTCGTAGGATCAGAAAGACTTTTGTGCTGGTGTTTCTGTGTTGTAACTTTTTTTTTAAAAAAAAAAAAAAAAAAACTAATAATTTATTTCGTCCTCTTTCTCTGTTTCATTTACGCCTTCCTCCTTTTTCGACTCGGGCTCTTATATCATCCTTGCCCGCGTGCGTTGACCTCGGGCAGTGGAGCCCGTGTTTTTTCCCAGAGTCCAGAGTCCAGAGTCCAGACGAGACGTGTACGTATTGATCAATTCACTGATCCAGCAGCCGCCCCCCGCCTCCGTGGTCCCACTCCCCCCGATAGCCCCACCACGGCGCCTAGAATGTCTGCCAATCAGAGGCCTCGACACAGAGCCAGGCCTGCGTGACTGGCACGCGTCGAGCGCGCCGACCAATCGACGGCGCGGCGATGGTCTACCCTCGGCGCTTAACGTCCCATGCGACCTTGGGTTTCTTTTTCCAAACCAAACCACCAAAAAAAAAAAAAAAAAAAAAAAAAACCCTAGGCTGTTTCCCAGATGTGACTCCATGGCTGTTTGCCTGTTCCGCCCTGCATACTGTCTCTCTCCATGTCTCTCGCATCAGTCTCCCCGAGGGACTTTGTATTAGAATCCGATACACAAGACGGGACATTCATTGAAGAAACGCAAAACAAACCCCCCACGCAAAGTACGACAGGCACAGCTCGCAAACATGTGCGGGCGCCAATGACGGCATTTTTGTTCCGCCATGGGGGGGTTCAGAGATGGGGGTAGATGGGATGCGCCGGCGCGGGAGGGAAGGGGGGGGGGGTGTAACGATAAGTGCCTTTTTTCGGCTCGACTTTAGGACACTGGAAGGAGGAGAGGTTTTGTGTATGTATTTATCATGACAAGGTGGGCAGAAATACACTGGGTGCGCATCGGCGGAAGTGGTCCTGTCGGCATTAAAAAGCATCCTATAACGGGAAAAAAAGGAAGAAGAAAATATTTTTTTTAAAAAAGGGCGAAAGAAACTTAGAAGATGTACAGAATATCGAAATATCAAAATATAGAAATATTAAAATATAAAATATAAAATATAAAATATAAAATATAAAATATAAAATATAAAATATAAAATATAAAATATAAAATATAAAATATAAAATATAAATATAAAATATAAATATAAATATAAATATAAATATAAATATAAATATAAATATAAATATAAATATAAATATAAATATAAATATAAAATATAAAATATAAAA